>JASCZW010007669.1:0-61830 GCA_034211315.2 Aedes japonicus
TTCTCAAAGCAAACTTATATAATCCTTATTTCAGATTAGATTACTCGATCTATTTTTTTTTACTCTATGTTGCATCAAGTGAATACTTTCTACGAAGGATTTAAAGCTTTTGTAAATCAATCCACAACGGATGCCTAGAAGGTAGAAACTCAATGATTTGTAACCATTGCTACTTGCGGTTAATGGCTGTTCTTCTGTTCTTCCATATCCTTTCTCGTCTTTAATTTTTCCCGGTCGTCTTTCTCTTAAACACAGCTTATCTTTGTACATTAACTTATTTAAAAAAAAACCTTTTACCTACTGGAACACGAATTCATTTAAGGATCATTCCCATAATAAGAACCTACGCAAAATGTCCAACTGCTTAAGCTATCCGATTTTTACACACTTATTGTCACATGAACCACTCATGGAGCCCCCCCAAATCCTAACCACCTCTCTTCCGCAAACAGTAGCAATACTTTCTCAGGTAATCCACGTGCATGCACTCGCTCTGACTAGCATACTCATTCAGCCGGCTGATCGATCCGGTAATCTCGAACGTCTTACGCCGAGTGTAATGTCGCACCGTGGACTCGAACTTGCCCGCTCCGGGCTTCCCGTCGAATATCAATAGATAGTCGGTGTGGGGTACGTCCGCGTCCGGGTGCCTGGCCACCTTGGCCAGCGAGATCGATTTCAGCTGTATCTTGGCACAAAGTTTCTTGGTTGTGTTTTTCTCGTAACCCTCCAGGTCGCGGTTTATCGAATCGATCACGAAGCCAACCACCTCGTGCACGATTTTGGAGTCTTTGTCTATCTTTTCAAAGTTTGAGCAGGTGCACCAATGCGATGCAATGGACGTTTCTTCGCAGGACCGGTTCCACGGCATTTCTTGGAACAAGCTCTGACAGTTGGCGCAACTCAGCGGTGGTGGAAGGTTGTCGACCCGCTCCGATAGTTCCAGGACGTGCTTCAGGGTGGCGTGTAGATCGTAAGGGTTTGTCAAACGATTTCGGTTGATTTTCAACGCTTCGACCGCTTCCGGGTGCTGTTCCTTGAACCACTCCGGCAGCCACAGGAACATGAAAGGCAATCGTTCTTCGAGCCAGCCGGTTAGCAACGACCGAACTGCTCCGAAGCGCAATCCATGATCGCTGAAGAACACCACCATACTGTTGTTGAGGATGCCTCTCTCCTCTAGTTCTTCAATGTAATACTTGATCCGTAGGTCCATGGATGACGGGTCACTGATATCGTTGTGACTGAACGTATTAGTCCAGAATAGCCCAAAGCTGGGCTCATCTTTGTAGTATGTGGCAAAGTCCAGAGCGTACTGATATATAAAATCTGCATAGTTCTGGTAGCCCAAGCAGAAGGTTAGAGAGTTTTTCATCTTTTTGACCAGATTCTTCTCGGCGGCCAGTGCCATTGGTCTTAGGTAGTAGTCCGTCGGGGGTTTGACAAATCCATACTTATGGTAGTTAAACGTGTTGATACCGGCTTCGTCTTCAGCGTAAGCCGTTACATAACCGCTGTTGGAAAACATGTTCCAAACGAAAGGACACGTTTCCAGCTGACCCACTTTACGCGGATTACAAGTACCGTATGCTAGGGAATTGTTGTATCCGGTCAGAATTGCCATCAGGTTCGGGAACGTATTGTCGTCAATCTACGGGTGGAAAACTGAATTAGATCACACAAACTTAACTTGGCCTCCACCAACTTGAACTCACCTTGTTGTACCCTTTCAGTTCGAACCATCCCGTATCGTAAAGATGTTGTGCAGTGTGGGGCATCGCTCGGATGAGATTAAGCCGTGAAATGCTATCGATCCCAATCATCAGCACACTGAGCGGTCGTTGCTTGTAGCTATCACGATACCGATCTAGACGTTCCCGTACCGCCGGTTTTGCTCGGACAATCGCATGTACGTTCGTGTAGACTGACTTTCGAGTTTTACTGGTCGCCGAAACGCTACCCTTGCAGCGAATCATAACTCCGTTGGTCACATTTGACGGCAGTTGGATGTCTTTGGAAAAATATTTACACTCACTTAAACTGAAAAGAGGAAAAGATTCAGGTTAGGTCTGCGCATAGTACAACAGTCAACAGTGCTCAACTCACTTAAAATTTTTATCAGCCTTTTCGTTGACCCCGGACCGTTCGATGCTTTGGTAGCAGCATTCGATGTACTTCATGTAGTGCGGCAGATGGGCTGCAACCCGGTTCTGGTGGAACCGAAGTATAACCGTATCGTTTTCGAGCGGTTTCTGCTCGATAGTGGTGAGCGGTTGCTTGGAGGAACATGGAACGAACCTCTCCTTATGGAACAGCCTCATCACGTCGTCAGCCAGTGGATCCAAGTCCAGAATCTGACATCCTGGTCCCCAAACGAGAAACCCCTTTGGCACTGCATTGGGCGTCGTCGTTGCATTGGTTTGGGGTGGAGTGGTGAAGGTCATGGCACCGACGACGTCATCAACGATGGCGGAATGTTTGGGTTGTGGCATCGCACGGTGGTTGGTAAATGTGTTTGGAATAACGGGAATGATTTGGTTGGTTGAGGATTCAAATACTACTTTCGATGAGGCTAGGCCTGGTTTGGTTTTTTGCATTAAGGTTGGTAGCGATAGCGTGGTTTGTGCAGGATTTGTGATATTTTAATTTTTATTTGGTGTTAACATTACACATACAAAAAACCAGCGTGCAACAAAGAATTCAAACAGTGGTCATCGGGATTCGGGTGTTTTGATTGCCGTTGAGTGGGTTGGCGTTCAACATTAATTCGGAAACAGGGACAAAACGTGAAAACGGAAAGAAAAACATTGAAAAGATTAAAACCAATCAGAGAAAAATAAATAGTAACGTTTTTCCTCAGCATTTTTGTGGTTCAGGGGATTTGGGAAAGGGTTGAGAAATGATTGGGAAATGATAAAGTGATGATTTTTAATAAACATAAACAAATGACATAAATAACTCAGCAGATGCAAACAAAACAAAACAAAACCAAATTAATAATTATTAAATCTGACTTGCTCAATCCGTGATATGAATGTTTTTAGAATTCGTTACTGGTTAACCGTTTATGACGGTGCATGGCTGTATACAGATAAAAAGAAACATTGAATTTTCTGCGTTATCTCATGCACATAAAAAGAATGCGAGATTTGGTTGAAAATAATGGAATATTTCATGTAAATTTAGGTCAGATAACGCCAGAATGTAGCCTGTTGTATGAAAGATTGCATGCATTTTTGTATGGCGCATGAAAGATTGCAAACAATTTCGTTGTTTACGCCTCGTTTGGCTTGGAATTGAAATTTTACGCGTTTGTTAAAATTAATTAGTTTTTGCTGTGTAGTTACAACGTTCCTCAATAATATAGAAGAAGTTGAACGACTCTTGAGTATAATTTGATGGTTGACGTTTATCTGTATTTCTTGTTGATTACATATAAAAATAAATTTTACCATCTAATAAAGAAATATCATATACCAAATATGGCTCATGGATTGAAAGGATACAGAAGAAGTCCGATACTATTGGGACCAATTCACTCGGTGTCCAAATTCAGGTTGGTCATCATAATTTAAAAAAACCGTGCTATTGTGCACGTGTGCCATTAATTTCGAAAGGTTCATCATAAAAATAATAAATCAGTGTTGAAATGACAGATTTGTATTACATTTATTATTTTAACAATCGATACCTGGATTAAGTTTTTATTCGATATTATTTTCACTCGGGTACTCGCTTATATTAAACATAAGAAGTATTACCAATACATACAGTGACCGGCGAAAAAAAAGATCCATCTAATAGATATCTTTACAACTTCGTATCAATAGCAACTTTCTTACCCGTACTGTACATATTTGGGTATCATTGATGAGGCTTAGCGTAAAAGTTTGAATATACATATTCATTTCAACCAACTTCGTGTGAAAAATGAAATAAGCTTGTGTTTACGGTATGTCAATAAAAAAGATCCACTAGGAAAAAAAATACTTTCCGTGTACATCCACTTGGCTTACCCCTTGTTGATCATGCTTTTGACATTCCTTTATTTACATCCATCACAGATAATTGCTACAGTTGTGAGAAATAAGTGAGTTTAGCCCAAGTGACGGGTTTTTTAAGAATCGATCATGGGAGGAAAGAAAATAGCAGTCCAGGTTCGAAATCTTATCGTGCGCGATTGCTCAAAAACGAATCTCAGCGCAAAGTTGCCGGAAAGTATGGTGTAAGCCGTGGTGCAGTGCAGAAAATAGTTTTAAAACACCAAAACCTTGGAAGTGTCGCAGATCGTACAGGACGTGGACGCAATCGCAAGTCTGATCACCGCGAAGACACTAGAATCGTCCGAGAAATTAAAAAAGGATCCGTTTGTTACCATCCGTGCGCTCAGAGAAAAGCTAAGCCTTTCGATATCCGATTGTACAGTTCGGCGACGCATTGCTAAGCACGGTTTGAAAAGTCATTTTGCTCGGAAACTGCCGTTCATAAGTAGGTTGAATAAGAAGAAGCGATTGCGGTTTGCAAGAAACCATATAAATAAGCCACTGGAGTTCTGGAAACGGGTTGTTTGGTCAGACGAATCAAAGTTTGAGCTGTTCAACAGGAAACGACGACTGCGAGTTTGGCGGAAAAGCGATGAAGGGATAAACATCTACAAGAGACCATGAAGCACGGCGGTGGAAATATCATGGTCTGGGGCTGTTTCTCATGGTTTGGAGTGGGAAATCTGGTTCTAATCAGTGGTATTATGACGGCAGATGGGTATATAGATATTCTGAACGAGAATATGGAAGAATCTTTGCTGAAAATGGGTCTGGAAGATAATTACATTTTTCAACAAGACAACGACTCAAAGCATACGGCCAAGAAAACACAAGCTTTTTTCCGTGTCTGTCGGATTAAACCCTTGGAAAGGCCTCCCCAGAGCCCGGATTTAAACCCAATTGAAAATCGCTGGGCAATTCTCGACAATAGAGTCGAAAAAACCCACGTAACAAACAAGCAAACATATTTTGCGGCACTGGAGCAGGCCTGGAATGAGTTGGATCCACAACACCTTAGAAACCTAGGCGAAAGCATCAGGTCATATTGACTATTGAAGAGTTGATTCCAACTCTTTCGATTATTATTTTTTTATTCATACTTGAAATGGTTCTTTTTTTATGTCATACGTATTTTACTCAACTCCAATAATTTTGTTTTTTATTTTATGTAAGGAATAAAAGTGATCGTTATTTTTGTACTGAAATGGTTCGTCTATGTTTATTTTTCAGAAACATGTATTGGAATACCCTACTTTTTCAAAAAAACGTGTTTTTTTTCTCAACAATAATACATTGATCAAAGGTGGATCTTTATTTTTGCCGGTCACTGTATAAGAGTAAAGTCAATACCGGCATATAACTTATGAGTGGATATCAGCCTTAATGGGACTATAGCATTATACATAACTAGACTAAAGTAGATAGAAAGATAGACTACCCTCGATTGATTATTGTTATGTGTCTCAAGCTCATGCCATCTACACAGAAAAAAATAATTAATTTTAACGAGCGCGTAAAATTTTTGCTCATGTAATTCCAAACCAAAGGAGCGTGAACAACGATATTGTTTCCAATCTTTCATACAACAGGCTAGACTCAGGCGTTATCTGGCTTAAATTTACATGAAATATCCCATTATTTTCAGCCAAATCTAGCATTCCCTTTATGTGCATTAGATAACGCAGAAAGTTCAGTGTTACTTTTTATCTGTGTAGACAAAGTAAGTGAACAGTATTGTTCGTTACTGTATGAACCAATTGAAAGCATTTGTGGTTTAAATCTCACGGGGTTTGAGGAAGAGAAAGGTCTCATGGTTCGAATTCAGTAGGATTATTCCTTTTAATTCTTCGCTTAACTCTTTCACGTCAGATTCTTGAAGAAGCTTTTCTTAAGAAATCTGATGAAAAATAGTTTGTTGAAATCCACCTTGCACGCGCATACTCTAACAATCAGTTTCGTTGCAGAAAACAACGAATAGATGCGTATGTTCTACCTTCGATTTCGTGAAATAAACTTAAATTTGATTTTCAGTGTACTGTCGGTTAAAATTGGCCCAAATTGGCTTTCAAGCTTTATGGAGCGTTGTTTTCCCAAATAACTTTGTTAGTGTCTTGGCTTATATCGACTTTCACGTGTTATTTTTTCTCATGGTGACGAACTCAACTCAGTGTGAGGGTCAACTTTACACAGTTGCATTTGAACTTCGGTTTAGTATTTAAAAAAATGGAGTCATTTATTGGCTGAGTAACTTCAATTTTAAAATTGAGTCGTATTCGTAGTTAACTGACACATTTTTGCTGGACTGACATCCTATTTGGATCAAAATGTTTCGCCAAGAAATTCAGTTGAAGGCTACTTGTTTGCTTCCAAGATCTTGCTCCACTTGGTCTAAGCATCTTGCTAGCTGCGCACCCTAGCGGCTTGCTTTGGTTCAATTCGAGACAAACACCTTTTTTGCAGGATTTTTGTCCCGTCCCGGATACAATCCCATCCAACTTTAACGACTTTCAAGAAACTGGGGCCAAATTGCGCATTTTGAATCGAACTTTTCGAAACGTGTTTTAAGAGTCTACTCCAAAATGTTTTGGCGTTATGTATTTTCTTTCTCTAGTAGTAGTAGATTTCGATAGACCGTAGTTGATTTTCAAATATCAAATGAATATGTTTTGTTTTATACGGAAAATGACGGTGAAATTCTATAAGCGTGCATCAGTAATATGTATCATGCTTTTATGCTATTCGATACAGATAGTGATGAGGAGAACGAGGAGGAAGCAAGCAACCTTAGAATTTCAAGGCATCAGCTTTGAAATCACAATAACCCATTAAGTTACAATGAGTTGCAGTAGGGATACATTTATTTTTGATGCAGTTAAATACTTTTGAGGATGTATTCTTCTATTTTATGGTATTTTTGAATAGGCAGCATAATTAATCATCAATTAAAAGAGAGATTTGAGCAATAAAAAATGAAAAAAGTGCCATTAAATTATTAAGGCCTGTGCCAACAAATAATGTGTGATCAGCATTAAAAAATTAGGAATGAGCAATAAAAGATGAGAAAAGATCTTCGGATAATCTAATTGTGACCGGTAAATCTGTCAAATAAAGCAACAGCTATTAGTATATGTGCAATTAAATATGGCAGTATTTCCGCCAAATTATGTAATTTGAGCACTAAACTATTCGCATATGTCTTTTAATTTTGTTAGATTTTCCCATAAAAACAGTAAAATGAGCAATGGATATTTATTTATCCATTGCTCATTTCACTGTTTTTATGGAAAATCAACAAAATTAAAGACGTAATGCAGAATAGTTTAGTGCTCAAATTACATAATTTGGCGGAATACTCTATATATTAATTGCACATATACTAGTAGCTGTTGCTTTATTTGATAAGTTTACCGGTCTGATTAGATTATCCGAAGATCTTTTCTCATCTTTATTAGCTCATTCCTAATTTTTATGCTGATCACATTATGTTGGCACAGGCACTGAATAATTTGGTGGCACTTCTTCATTTTTTGGTGCTTTCTGAATTACTAAGTGCAGGTAAATATTTTAGTCATTTTTGAATAGTTATATCTAAGTAAACAACCTATCGGCAATTGTGAAGACGAAATGTTTCACTGGATTTTCATTTGGTTTCTGTATTTCTGTGTTCCGAATACAGCGACTATAGAAGATTGCTGGCAACTGGCACGAAGGTTTGTTGTCTCAATAGTTACTGAGCAGATAGTTTGCTGTTTATTATAATACTTATTATACTTCCAAAATATAGACCTTCGTAAGGTCCAAAACATACACAGTACCTCGATTCAAAGACTCCGTTCCTCTATTACGTAATACTAAAAGTTAAACTTCATTAAATCCGAAACTAATGCTTTTTTTACATTCCATTTCCATTCCATTTCCATTCCATTTCCATTCCATTTCCATTCCATTTCCATTCCATTTCCATTCCATTTCCATTCCATTTCCATTCCATTTCCATTCCATTTCCATTCCATTTCCATTCCATTTCCATTCCATTTCCATTCCATTTCCATTCCATTTCCATTCCATTTCCATTCCATTTCCATTCCATTTCCATTCCATTTCCATTCCATTTCCATTCCATTTCCATTCCATTTCCATTCCATTTCCATTCCATTTCCATTCCATTTCCATTCCATTTCCATTCCATTTCCATTCCATTTCCATTCCATTTCCATTCCATTTCCATTCCATTTCCATTCCATTTCCATTCCATTTCAATTCCATTTCCATTCCATTTCCATTCCATTTCCATTCCATTTCCATTCCATTTCCATTCCATTTCCATTCCATTTCCATTCCATTTCCATTCCATTTCCATTTCATTCTCCATTCCATTTCCATTCCATTTACATTTCCATTTCCATTCCATTTCCATTCCATTTCCATTCCATTTCCATTCCATTTCCATTCCATTTCCATTCCATTTCCATTCCATTTCCATTCCATTTCCATTCCATTTCCATTCCATTTCCATTCCATTTCCATTCCATTTCCATTCCATTTCCATTCCATTTGGCCTAAGACTCTGCTTGAAGCTGAAAGCGAAACTCGTTCTCAAGCCCGATGCCAGACCTGTTTTCAAGCCCAAGCGACCAGTTCCTTTCACGTCCATGGAGAAGATCGATGCAGAGCTGGAGCGTCTTCAATCCCTGGGTATCATTACGCCAGTGGACTTTACACTGTGGGCTGCTCCAATTGTCCCAGTAAAGAAACCAGGAAGAAAAGCACGTATCTGTGCCGACTACTCGACCGGGCTGAATGCTGCTTTCGAGCCCACCCACCCCACCACATATTCAGCAAATTAAATGGATGCCGGTATTTTAGAATCATTGACTTCAGTGAAACTTATCTTCAAGTGGAAGTTGGCGACGACTCGAGGCAGATGCTCACAATCAACACTCATCGTGGTCTTTTTCGTATCAACCGGTAAAATCTACTTCCGGGGCATTCCAGCAGCTGATGATCAGCACGATCGCCGGTGAAGGAGTGGATTCATTCCTGGACGACATCTTGGTTTCCAGCAAAACCGAAAGGGAGCACCACGAGTACCTCAACGCATTGCTTGGTTTCACGCTTACGGTTTCGTTCTACGGGAAGAAAAATGCAACATTCTTCAGCCGCAGATCAAGTATCTTGGACACATCGTTGATGCCAAAGGTCTCCGTCCTGACCCATCCAAGGTAGAAGCTATCGTGAAGATGCCATCTCCCAAAGATGTCACAATTTTACGTTCATTCCTTGGTGCAGTGAATTTCTGCGGAAAGCTTGTCCAGGAGATGCACCAGCGACAACGCCCACTCGACGCACTGCTCAAGAAGGATGCCAAATTTGTTTGGAATCAGGAGTGCCAGAAATCGTTCAAGCGGTTCACGGAGGTACTTCAATCGGATTTGATGTTGACGCATTATGATCCTGTATCATCGTTGCTGCAGTCCGGTATCGGTGCATACTTTCTTCACAAGTTACCAGATGTCACACTCAAAGCCATCGCTCACGCATCCCGCTCACCACACTCCGTCATTTGGCAGCAGGAGCCCCCTTTCCAGAAGGGAGGGTCTCAAACCATCATAAGAACCTTCCCCGGCCCCAAAACTTTTTCCATACAAAATTTCACGCTGATCGGTTCAGCAGTTTTCGAGCCTATTAGGTTCAGACAGACAGACAGACAGACAGACGACCCAACCCATTTTATATATATATACTAGCTGAACCCGGTGCGAGCCTTGCTACGCATGCAACAAAATGAATGAAAATTTAATAGAACCTGCTCATTTATGTTGTTTTTGTGAATGCATCTGGTTAAAATATTTTCGTTTACTAATGTAATTTCTGAAAAAAAACAAAGATTTATGTTTTTAATTAAACTTTTGGATCGGTAGTTTCTATAGGTCTTTCTTTCTGCGTAGAAGCATTTCATTGACAAAAAAATGTATCATCAAACGAAGCCGTATTCTGTCAGTTTGAATGTAATTTTCCCTTGCATAACCTTTGATCAACTTCTTGTGCATAATGTAGCACTGAGAGTAACTCAAGCATCCCCCATTCTTGGCTAAGCAGGGGTCAAACTTCTATCAGTACATGCTTCTTACCCTAGAAATACACATTTTGAGTTTAAGTTGCATGGATAATTCTCATGTTTGGTTCCAATTTCTGTTTCGTTTGTTTGAGAGGCCACCCCCCCCCCTCCCACCAGAGAGATGAGGTCTCAAACCACCTTAGAAAAAAATCTTGTCTAAAACTCCCCACATGCCAAAGTTGGTTCCATTTGCTTGATTAGTTTTCGAGTGATGTGGCAATTTGTGTTTCATTGGTGTGGGAGCACCCCTTCCAGATGAGGGAGGAGTCTCGAATCATCATAAGGACCTTCACCGACTCCAAAAATCCCAGCATAAAAAATCCGGACATACTGCATACAAATTTTCCGGCCATACTGCATACAAATTTGCATAGCAGTAGGCATAGTTCTCATGTTTGTTTGAAATTTGTGTTTCATTTGTATGGGGACCCCGCTTTTCAAAGAGAGAGAGGAGGGGCTTCAAACTACAATAAAAACATTTCTTGCCTTCAAAAACTCGCCTATACCAAATTTGGTTCCATTTGCATGATTAGTTCTCGAGTTATGCAGGAATTTGTTTTTCATTTGCATGGGAGCCCCCTTTTCTATAGGCGGGAGGGGTCTCGAACTATCATAGGATACTTTTCCAAACCATAAACCCCTGCATAAAAAATTTCCATGGCAGTAGGGATAGTTCTCATGTTTGGTTGAAATCTGTGTTTCATTTGTATGGGAGCCCCCCTTTCCAGAGGGTGGCGGGGTCTCAAGAAACCATAGAAACATATCTTGTCTCCAAAAACTCCCACATGCTAAATTTGGTTTCCTTTGCTTGATTAGTTCTCGAGTTATGCAGAAATGTGTGTTTCATTTGTATGGGAGCCCCCCCCCCCTTCCAGATATGGGAGGGTTCCAGACTATCATAAGAACCTTCTACGACCCCAAAAACCCCTCCACGCAAAATTTCACGCCGATCGGTTCAGTAGTTTTCGATTCTATAAGGTTCAGACAGACAGAAATTCATTGTTATACATATAATAGCTGCGTCCGGTGCGTGCGCTGCTACGCTTGCAACTAAATGAAGGGAAATTTAATATAACTGGCATCTTTATGGTTTTTTTACCTTCAAAACCCCCCACATGCCAAATTTGATTCGATTTGCTTGTTTAGTTCTCGAGTTATGAAGTAATTTGTGTCTCATTTGTATGAGAGCCTCCCTTCCTGAGAGAGTAGGGGTCTCAAACAATCATAAGAACCTTCTCCAGCCCCAAAAACCCCTTCATATAAATTTTCACGTTGGTCGGTTCAGAACTTTCCGAGTCTATAAGGGTCTGACAAACAAACAGACAGACAGAAATTCATTTTTATGCATATAGAAATCTAGCCTCCAAAAACCTCCATATGCTAAAAGTGGTTTGATTTACTTGATTAGTTCTCCAGTTATGCAGAAATTTGCTTTTTATTTGTATGGGAGCCCCCCCCCTTTCAAAATGGGGAGGGGTATTGAACTTCCATAGAAATATTTCTTGCCTCCAAAAACCTCAACATGCCAAATTTGGTTTCATTTGCTTCATTGGCTCTCGAGTTATGCTAAAAATTATGTTTCATTTTTATGGAAGGGTCTCAAACCACCTTAGAAACATTTGTTTTCTTCAAAAACCTTCATTTGCCAAATTTGATTCCATTTGCTTGATTTGTTCTTGAGTTATGCAAAAATTCGTGTTTCATATATATTAGAGACCCTCTTTCAGTGAGCGGAGGAGTCTCAAACCACAATAGAATCATTTCTTGCCTTCGAAAAACTCCACACGCCAAGTTTGGTTCCATTAACTTGATAAGTTCTCGAGTTATTCAGAAATTTGTGTTTCATTTGTATGGAACCCCCCCCCCCCTTTGGCCCATTCCAGATGACAGAGGAGTCTCAAACCTCTATAGATACATTTCGGTCCTCCAAAAACCTTCAGATGTCAAATTTGGTTCCATATGCTTGATTAGTTCTCGAGTTATGCACAAATGTGTGTTTCATTTGTATGAGAGCCCCCCTCTTACAGAGGGCGGAGGGATGAAGAGTCACCTTAGAAATATTTCTTGCCTTCAAAAATCTCTACATGCCAAATTTGGTTCCATTTGATTAGTTCTCGAGATATATAGAAACTTTTGTTTCATTTATATGACACCCCCCCCCCCTCCCAGAGAGAGGAGGGGTCTCATACTATCGTAGAAACAATCATTGCCTTTAAAATCCCCGCATGCCAAATTTGGTTCCATTTGCTTTATTAGATCTAGAGTTATGGAGAAATTTTAGTTTCATTTGTATGACAGCACCCCTCCTAGGAGAGGGGAGGGGTCTCAAACCACCATAGAAAAAAAATTGTCTCCACAAAACCCCACATGCAAAATTTGGTTCCATTTGCTTGATTAGTTCTTGAGATATGCAGAAAATTCTGTTTCATTTGTATGGGAGCCTCCCTTTCTAGAGAGGGGAGGGGTCTCTGACTACCATATAAACATTTATTGCCTCCAAAAACTTCCGCATGCTTAATTTGGGTTCCTTTGCTTGATCAGTTCTCGAGTTATGCAGAAATTTGTGCTTCATTTGTATGGGAGCCCCTTTCCAGAGAAGGAGGGGTCTCAAACCATCATAAGAACCTTCCCCGGCCCCAAAACCTTTTCCATACAAAATTTCACGCTGATCGGTTCAGTAGTTTTCGAGCCTATTAGGTTCAGACAGACAGACAGACAGACAGACAGACAGACAGAAATCCATTTTTATATATATAGACTAGCTGATCCCGGTGCGAGCGTTGCTACGCCTGCAACTAAATGAATGAACATTACATAGAACTGATGCATTTTTTAATGAGTTTTTTTGAGTAATAAGGAGTTCAAACTTCTATCAGAACATTCTTCTTACCCAGACAATACACAGTTTGTGGCTTAGTTACCTGGATAATTCTCAGGATTGGTTGAAATTTGTGTTTGAATTCATCATTGAAAAATTTCTTGCATTCAATAAACCCCGCATACCATTTTTGATTCCATTTGCTTGATTAGTTCTCGAGTTATGCAGAAAATTGCGTTTCATTTCTATGCGAGCCCCCACTCATTGAAGGGCAGAGTGGTCTCAAACCATCATAAGAATATGTCTCTCACCTCATAGAAATTCCACATGCCAAATTTGAATCCATTTGTAGTATGTGCTCGAGTTATGCAGAAATTTGTGTTTCATTTGTATGAGAGCCACCTCCCTTTCAGAAGGTGGAAGAGTCTCAAGACCACTAAAAACATTTCTCTCGTTCAAAAACCTCCACATGCCAAATTTGGTTCCATTTGCTGGATTAGTTCTCGAGTTATGCAGAAAATTGTGTTTCATTTATATGAGAGATTCTCCCTCCACTTTCAGAAGGCGGAGGAGTCTCAAATCATCATAGGAACATTTCTCGCCTTCAAAAACCTCCACATGACAAATTTGGTTCCATATGCTTTATTAGTTCTCGAGTTATGCATAAATTTGTGTTTCATTTGTATGGGAGCCCCCCCTTCAGAAAGAGAGGAGTCTAAGCATATGAAACAGTATTCATCTACAAAAACCTCCACATGCCAGATTTGGTTCATTTGCTTGATTAGTTCTCGAGTTATGCAGAATTTGTATTTCATTTGCATAGGAGCCCCTCAGAGCGAGGATCTGAACCATCATAGAAACCTTTCTTGCCTTTAAAACCTCCACATGCTAAATTTGGTTTCTTTTAGCTAGAGGGTCTCAAACCACCGTAGAAACATTTCTTGCCTACAAAACCTCCACATGCCATATTTGGTTCCATTTGTTTGATTAGTTCTTGAGTTATGCAGAAAATAGTTTTTCATTTGTATGGGAGCCCCCTTTCTAAAGATGGGAGGGAGTGTCTGAACTATAATAAGATCCTTTCCTGGACCCAAAAACCCCTGCATACAAATTTGCATAGCGGTAGGGATAGTTCTCATGTTTGGTTTAAATTTGTGTTTCGTATGTATGGGAGCCCTCCAGAGTGAGGAGAGGTCTTAAATTACCACAAAAACATTTCTCGCCTTCAAAAACACACCCATACCAATTTTGGTTCTATTTGCTTGATTGGTTCTCGAGTTATGCAGGAATTTGTTTTTCATTTGTATGGGATCCCACCCTTTCTAGAAGCGGGAGGGCTCTCGAACTATCATAAGATGCTTTCCCGGACCCAAAAACCACTGAATACAAATTTGCAAAGCAGTAGGCATAGTTCTCATGTTTGGTTGAAATTTGTGTTTCATTTGTATGAGAGCCCCCCTTTTTAGAGGGAGGAGGGGCTTTGAACCACCATAAAAACATTTCATGCCTTAAAAAACTCGTCCATTCCAAATTTGGTTCCATTTGCTTGATTATTTCTCGAGTTATGCAGAAATTTGGGTTCCATTTGTTTGAGAGCACCCCCTCCCCCCTTCCTCCTCATATGACGGAAGAGTCTCAAATCACCATAGAAACATTTCCCTCCTTCAAAAACTTCCACATGCGAAATTTGATTCCATTTCTCTTATTAGTTCTCGAGTTATGCAAGGATTTGCGTTTCATTTGAATAGGTTCCCCCCCCTTTCAGAAAGGGAGGGTCTCAAACTCAACATAGAACAATTTCTTGTCTTCAAAAACCACCAGATACTAAATTTGGTTCCATTTGCTTGATTAGTTCTCGAGTCATGCAGAATAGTGTATTTCATTTGTATCGGAGCCCTCCCCCCTCCCCCCTTTAGGATGGGAAGGGGTCTCAAACCAACATAGAAACATTTTTTGTCTTAAAAAACCACCCCATGCTAAATTTCGTTCCGTTTGCTTGATTAGTTCCCGAGTTATGCAGAATATTGTGTTTTATTTGTATGGGAGCCCCCCTTTTATGACAGGGAGGGTTCTCAAGCTACCATAAAAACCTTTTTGCCTTCAAAAACTCCACATGCTAAATTTGGTTTCTTTTGCTTGATTAGTTCTCGAGTTGTGTAGAAATTTGTGTTTCATTTGTATGGGAGCCCCCCTTTCCAGAGAAGGGAGGGGTCTCAAACCATCATAAGATCATTCTCCGGCCCCAAAACTCTCTGCATACAAAATTTCACGCCGATCGGTTCAGTAGTCTTGCGAGCCTTTAAATTCGTGACAAACAGACAGACCTCAACTCATTTTATTATATAGATATAGATGCAGAGCAGTAAATTTACATCATTGAGTCAACTCGTAATTGTTATCTTCATTTTAAAATTATGTTTTAGTAAGTAAAACCGACAATGAATAATTTAACCATGGTTTTTGAGAAGCAGAAAAATATTACATGCAGGGTATGTGTCCCACTGATTCAGCCTAATAAGCAGTGATCGATTACTTTTCGAATTTCAACTCAGAAAATAACTGATTTTTAAACGAAATTCACTAGCTATACGATTGCTTAGATGAGCTGAATAAGTTGTTTGCTGTTCTTAACCTTCAGAAATTAAGCAACTTACTTTTAAAAGCAGAATATTTTCAATGGATTTGGATGTTATGTCGGTCTAAAACCACCATAACTCATTGGGGATGTAAGGGAAAAAGAATTCGTTTTTGGTTCGAGAACAGCTATATAAGCCTTTCGCTCAAGTTTCACTACTTCTATTCAATTTTCAACCAGCCGTACACTGACGGAACTATCAACACTTTCTCTTCATATCTTTCATTCTAGCAAACATTACTGCCCACTCTTGGGGCCTCATGGTGATAAGCGAATATCTCCTGCTACACCATTATCGTTACTCCACGTACGGAGAATACAAACATAATAATTAGGGAAGGTCCATTAATTATGTCACGTAGTAAGGTGGGAGGGAGGTTTGGGAAAACGTGACGATCCATACAAAAAAAAATGAAGGGCCATACAAAAAACCTGACAAGGGGGGGGGGGGGAATACGTTTATAAAAAGTAACTTTTTGCATGACATAATTAATGGACGTTCCCTTATAGTAGTTCAAATATATTGTTTAACTACTGTCTGTACATCAAGGATGCATTAAAGCCCGATTCAAAGTAAATTTGGACGCTTTCAAGTAATCATAACTCAAGAATTAAACAACATACACGTCAAATAAACTGGTTATTAAATTTCACCGTTTCGAACGAACTGCCGCACTTTACTTGTGATCGATGCCATCATGATCTGCACAGTCGCTGGTGACACTGTACCAGCGAACTTATTCCACTTTATACGCATTTGTTGTGCATTTGTCACTTCTTTACCGCATCCTCGAAGTTTGCGCTTGACAATTGCCCAATATTTTCCGATCGGTCTGTGCTCAGGGCAGTTCGGAGGATTAATCTCTTTGGCGACGAAATTCACATTGTTTGCAGCTGGTTTTAAGCTCACAACTGCAGATTCCTTGCCAAATCATTAGTTTCCGAGCAAAATTATCAGCAAAAACAAGTTTATACCTGAAAAGGACATCCCCACGACCAGTTGTCAGGTAAAATTTTCATCCGGGGATTTGTTTATAATCCATTTTGACATAAATTTCGTCAAAACTCGTTCGTATTGTACTCGTCCTCGCTGTTTGGCTACTAAATTTGGTTTCAGGGAGGGATTCGGATGTTTACTGGCACAAAAAAACTTATATCCTTCTCTTGAAAAGATGTTACGTACAGTGGAAAAATTGGAATCTTATTTCTTTGCTAAATCACGTATGGAGACACCTAGGTTGCCTTTCACGCACCTCAACACGTTTCTCATCAGCTCTTTGTCCCTAGTGCCACTTTTATGATAGATGCGTTGTGCTCTATCCACACTCAGAGTATCCTTGTAACGTTTGATTACCAGACACAGCGTTGACTTTGGGAATTTTAATACTTCTGCTATTTTTGAAGCAAACCACGAAGGATTCTCTCTGTGCACAATTGATTTTCTTTTCTCAAGTTCCATGATCTGTAATTTCGAGATGCGTCGATCAATCGAGAAAAACTTTTCAACAATTTCTTCGTCAATGAAACATCAACAAATAGCTGTCAAACGATTTATGTTCCAACCACCAGGTGGTGTTTTAAACCGCGCGTCCAGATTAAGTTTGAATCGAGTTTTAAGTATGGATCACATTGATGTATTTTATGGATCATTTTCATTTTTTTATGAACTTTCATTAGGGGGCAAAAATAAGTTTTTTACGGAACGCCTTTCAATTTTTAATGGACCAATTCTTCCATTTAAAAGGTGCAAACTCAGGGCTGCCGAGAGGAGGTGTTGATAGACAAAATAGTTTTTAATGCAGTTTTAACAACAAAGCCGGAAGAAGTTTTATACGGCTGGAATAAAACTAAAATCGTTACTTGGGCTCCTAGGGTTACTATTTTTCAAGTGCTTGTTGAAAAATTACCCAGATTAGTGTTAGATTATCGGTACATGCTGGCAATTCACACATATAATGTTCAATGCTTAAGATGTCTACTTTATAGTTCTTGTCTCAATATAATTCTAAATTAACATAATAATTAAAATATTTCAAAAAAATGCAAAAAGCCCAATTGGGTTATTTGAAATGATTTCGTAGGGCTACGTAACTGAATGTAAGCCATTTAGATTGTACAATACAATATTCTTTGAACTAACCCTTTCAGGCCTTATTTTCTCCAAGCGATGATGTATTCTGATTGATTTGGTGCTCAATAACATAAAAATGACTGAAAAAAGTAGGAAATATTTTTTTGAGATGTGCTAGGTCTTCCAAACTGTCCTGGAGCTCAGAACTTAAAATCTACTGTTGTAGCAGTAGCTTCATCCGTTATACAATGTTAAGATATGTATTCCAACATATTCAATGAAAGTCCTGAGCAGACATTATGAGATAATCTTGAGATAGTCTATGCCAAACAAACTAACCTAACTTTGTATAGCCCATAAAGCTACAGTAACAATTGTAGACCCTACGTTCTGAAGGGCAGTTTAAATGATCTTAAACTAACAAGGTTATCCTATGATGTCTATGGATGTTTCAGAATATTCATTATGTTTGAATATTTATCGTAGCTTTATATAACCCAAAAGGCTACGGTTACTACTGTAGATCTTAATTTCTGAACTCAAGGTCAGTTTTAATAGACTTGAACATCTCAAGATAACCTGATAATGACTGGTGCCGTACAGAAGATTCACTAAACGTGTTTGAAAGCATACCGTCATCTTTCATAGGATATACAGCTAATGTTACGACTGTAGACCCAATCTTCTAAACTCAAAACAGTTTTGGTGACCTAGAACATCCCAAGCTTTCTCATTATATCTGTTTACCTTACAAAAGACTCACTTAATTTGGTCAAATAAGTATTGTTACTTTGTCTAGAAAGCTACAAATATAGCTGTAGATTTTATGTTTTGATCTTCAGGATAGTTGAGATAACCTATAACTTCTGTAGATTATCTCATAATGTCTAATGTTCCTCCAAGATATAAATAAATATGTTTCAATACAGATCGTAGCTTTGCGTAGCCCTGAAAGCTTTTTTTACAACTGTAGGTCCTATGTTCTGATCTCACGGATACTTTGGATGACCTAGAACATGTCATATTGCTTAATAATGTTGGTTGACCCTTAAGAACATTCATTAAATATATTCGTATACATATTCTAACTTTGTATTGCGTAAAAAATACTGTTACAATTGTTGATCCTAAGTTCTGAACGCCAGAAGAGTTTGAATTACCTAGACCCTCCCAGATTATCAGTTTGTGTATTCTTAGGCTCAAAACTATTCACTGAATATGATTGAATAGGTGACGTAACATCGTATAGCCCAAAACACAACTGTTACTTATGTAGATTGACCTTCCAAAAGATTCATTTAATATATTTTAATGCATATTCTCACCTTATATAGCCTAACAAACTACTGTTGCAACTGTAGATCTTATATTTTGAACTTAAGAAGTTTGGATGACCTGGTATATCCCATGAATTTCGCATTATGTCTTCTGACCTTCCTCACTATTCAATGAATATTGTTAAACATATATTGTTCCTTTGCACACTCCATAAAACTACTGTTACAACTGTAGATCTGGAGTGCTGAACTCAAACACATTTTGGATTACCTAGAACATCCCAGAAATATACAACAACATTTAAATTTTTACCAACGAGAATTTTATAATGTAAATACATATGTAACATATTCTAAAACAGCGCTTCACACTAATAATAAGGCACTTATTTTTTCTTCATCAAATTCTTCAAATTCAGGGTGTTCTAGGTCGCCAATTAGGCCTCATATCTGTTTTTTTTTAAATATTTCTCAGATTTAAAAATTGATTTTAAACAAATTTGCCGATGACAGCTTACACTTTTAGTCTATGTTTTAGTCTATATATGAATTTTTCAATAGTATGTGGCCCGAAATCAGCAATTCCCTCTATTGAAGTAGATGCGTAGAAATATTTCCGAACGATTGCTGCAAAAATTTTGAAAATATTTTGAGAAATGACTGAGATATTAACGCTGAAAACCTGAGCACTTGTCGTGACGCTTGCAATGCGATTTTTTTTCCAATTGTGTCCCAGTATAGAAAACAAGAAAGTTTTCCTACGTCAAAATATTAATAAACCACGAATACTTCTTTTCGTCATTGTAAATTCAATTACTGAATTTCAGATCAGGATATCAAATTATTCTATAGAATAAAAGTAATACTGACTCAAGGAATTAAAACAAAAACAATTTTAACAAGCAATTACAAATTTAAATAAAAAATTACATTGGCCAAAATTTTCCAAGACAAACAATTTATTATACCTATTAATGATGCTGGTGTAAACTTGGATTTGACTTTTTTTTTAATCTAACTCTTAAAAGCTGTTCCTAAAATATAATAAACCTGATGTTCACATTTCACAAAAGACCTGTACGGATACAGTATTATATGATCAAATGTGTTCAATAACATTGTCTACAATTGCGTCAAACATACATTGTACACAAAAAACTGACGTTTGGCTTTGATTTCCTAGAGGACTCATACCTTTTAAGATAGAAAAATAAGGCGAAAATGGTGTTGAAGAAAGTTGTCAAACTCCTTAAGTTCTACAACTTTGCTGAATATTTTCTTTTTCTATGCATGAGATTGAATAGTGTTTGAAACACTTTTGCGAACAACGTGACTAAATCTCATAATAACACCATAATCAAATCTCTTAATTTTTTTTAATCACTAATTTATTTCCCCCTAATTCCACTGTCCTGGACCATAGTGCAGTGACATCAAACCAGTCGTCGTCGTCGCTCGAATGGGCTACTTTGATTGTATGGTGACGACGCCTTCCCTGCTGGGTGACACCGACTAGAATGCCAGTGACGAAAATTTATGGTAATGCTAGAAGATTTCACCTTGATAAGAGGGGCAATGCAAATATGCACTTAAAAGTAAACATTAATAAGCAGAGCTTAATCGCTTGCAATCAGTCAACCGAAATATAAAAGGCCATCCGCGTGATAATTTCAGTCGTAGATCAAACTCGGCACACCTTAGAGCACGCCAAAACCAACTACAATCAGCGTTTGTTTAGCTCTAAAACGCAAACCCGGCCGGCATTCAGTTCCGATCGACGATGATATCATGCCGATAGGTTTCGTCTCGATTTGGCTCCACAGTCTGGCATTTCGGATGAGAGCGTTGTGACTACCGAAGTGTGTGATTGCAAATGAGGCTATTAAACTTGAAAATTATGGCTGGATGAGTAAATTTGCGTTTGCGATCGGCTGAACACGCTTGTAAATTTTGAACATGCAATGTGATCTGAACCTTTCAGAGTCTAAATTTGGTATGAGGAATTAAGGTATGAGTAATTTGGCATACATGCCTATATGAAGCTGTAACCTTTTGTTTTGAATGTCATAAAAGAAAGGATCCTTTTCGTTGATTCGAAAACTGTAGATTATCAATGTTATTCGCAAATCATGCTTTTTACATGGGAAATATTTTCTGCTTTCGTTTAAATGAGTATTTCTGTATGACGAAAGCGGCAGCATCTTAAAGGGTGTATGCAAGAAAAATGGCACATATAATTGCCTTTTATCAGATTGTTCGAAACTTGTGCAAAATGAAGATCATCTTATAAACCTTTCTTTTGACCCTATGATGATGCAACTGTCGACAGTAAACAGCTTCTCGTCCGTGAACAGAATGACGATATGGACCTCTTCTTCAGTTCACTGAGTAGTTCCTTGCTTCGCTCCATAATAGCCAAATACAGCAATCTGTTTGTAAACAATAACTGACTCGTGGAGTGTTGTTTTGTAAAACTAGGTTAAATTTCTGTCGCATACTACAGAGTCTCCAGTATTTCATAGACTGTTCCGAAAAATATAAATACACTTTCTTTTTCAAATAAAAAATACCATACTACAATTTTTTATTATTTTATTCTTAAACATAGTAAAAAACAATGCTATCTTTCCATCTTCATTTCAATTTGCTTGATCTCTCGTAGGATAGGCGATTTTTCTAGTTTCTCGTACCATTTTTACCACTTTCGGACAATCTTTCTTAAATTTTTCAACACGATAGGGTTGAATCTCTGGGCAGTTTGGTGGATTCGTCTCCTTTGGTACGACATGGTTCGTTTTGTACCACTCTAGTGCATATTTAGAGTAATGGCAGGAAGCAAGATCTGGCCAAAAAATTGTAGGCTGGTTATGCTGTTTGATCAAGGGTAGCAACCTTTTTTGCAGACACTCCTTCACGTAGATTTGACCATTCATTGTGCCTGTCGTAATGAATGGACGCGATATTTTTCCACATATATGGCCTGTCTTCTTGCCGAATTTTTCGGTGTAAATGGCTTTCACTGATCCAGGAACATCCTTTCCCTTCGGCGAGGTATGAAACTGTGGTCCCAGTAGAGTTTAATATCCGAGTTTTATGTAGGTTGCATCGTTCATGATAACACAGCCCGATTTAATTGTCAGTAGTTTTTCGTACAACTTTCAAGCCCTCGGTTTCACAGATTCTGCCTGGTTGGTGCTTCGTTTTGGCTGTTTAAGCTTCCGCCGAGTCTTCATGCCCATTTTCTGCTTGGCATCCATAACATTAGTCGCCGTAGTACTTAGATTTTTCGTCACATCTTGAACTAATGCTGAAGGATGACGCTTGAAATAGTCCCTTACCTTTCTGTCGAAACTACGAACGAGCACTGTTGTTGATACTTTCGTAATGTGGTTTGAACTGCTCCGATGCTCACACCTTCTAACTTAGCCAGTTTGCTGATCGAAAGACCACTGACAGGAGTGAGGTGCACCGTTTGTGCACAATCCATTTTCTTTGCTCGGGAGAAAGACCAAACAATTTCAAACTTCCGTGCGAAAAATTAAAAAAAATGACAGCATCAGATTAATTTGAATGTAAACAACAGGACGCAGCCACACAGTTGGTTGAATACAGCACGCATTTTGAATCGACGGTTAGTTATTAGTGTATTTATAATCATCGGAACAGTACATAGCAGCGAATTTTTTTGGGTTCCTCATTCCTGTTTGAGGCCTTCTGCAATTTGTAGGCATCTAGTTGTTGGAGACTAACATAGTAGTCGACAACAAACTATGGATGTTTGGAGGCAACCACTGCGATTATCATGAATAGGTCATGCCAACAGTCGATAATCGATAAAAAATAGTAACAGTTAAAACGAACAGTCACTTTAGTCCATTGATACGTTGTGGATGAGTTGACGTAAATTTGACCGGAAAGCTATGGAAAAACTGTCAAATTCACGCAAACACATTCGCAACGTATCAATTGTGGGCCAGCCATGAGGATTCATTCACATGAGGTGATTTTCTCTGAAAGCATTATTGTTCTGATTGAAAAGTTTTTAAGTCATTCCCATTATTTGGTAGCCACCCGTTACACACTTTATCAGCTGATGCGAAAAATGGAAAACTTAAGGCGTGAATCGTAAAGAAAATCAATATACCTGCTGAATAATTATTGCGCTTCATCAACCTCCAGCTTCGTTATGGAATTGCACACCATTTTTTTTAATACCTGTGTATCTAAATCAAACTTTGTACATGCAATCTCAAAACTGCGCGATCTCTCAGTTGTCCTCCGTCCTTTTTAACTAACTTCAATTTTGAAATACTTTTTCATTTAAGTCAGAAAATGGAGTTTTGGAAAGTAAAACATCACCAATCTAAAAAAAAAACTTTAATATTTCGGAAAAAAAGTTTAGTTGTTTGCTATAGTAATGAAAGTACATTAATCAATAAACAATATTTTAAACATAAAGTGGATCATTAAGTCGAGCAGTCTAATTCGTCATTGTCTACTAGAAATTTGAGGAAATTGGTTCAACTAATTGCTGCATTTTCACAAAACTCATCAATTCAGGCAAGTTATCTCGCGAAGAATTAATTAAGAAAAAAATCTAAAAATATTTGCTAATTTTGGAGTTTAAGTTGATGTGGCTAAGTTGTCCATTCTCTCAGCGCTTATCCTTACTTTCACACCCTTCTATCGAATGTTACGTTATTAGGTCGAGCAAAACTGCCTCAGTTGGATTTCTAGGTGACGTACGTTGCACTATGTTAACACCTGTTGCGCTCACCAACTGCCAGAGTGCGTTTTTCCTTGACACTAATTAACCTGCTAAATATAACCCTTCCATTTCCTTGCGGTGCGTTCGGAATTCAAAGTAAGATCGTGTGAATGCGTAATCCCTAAATAAACATCCACATAGTCCCTATTTACATCCTCTCTGTCTCGCTTCATCACTGCGCTGTGGTGTTTATTTGGTGCGTGTTTTCTCACGTTACATCTCTTGTCGTAAACGGAAGGAAATCTACACTGGCCGACGAAGAAATAGATAAAAACATTGGCTTTATTTTAAAATCACGAGTTGAAACTCGCTCCCGGACAAGTCACATTACAATACCCAAGAGTTGTTTAAATGACTATGACGGGAGATTATAATCATAATATAATTTAAAAAAAAATCTTATACAGGGTGCGTGAAGAATGTTTGCAGTAAATCATATGTTTTAGAAAAAAATACACCAGCAATCATAATTGCAATAAACATGGGGGTCAAATTTCTTTCTTTCAATACTCCGGAACATTTTGAGCAAGCAGCAACCTTCTTGATCCACGGTACAGCAACACATATTCTTTCTTGATAGTTTGGCTCTTTTTCCTAACATATCAGAAAATGGGCGATGTTTGTATTTGAGTCTTTTAGGAAGTGTTTTCATTAATGGTATGTTTTTAGTTTTAGTTTGTATTTCTTTTTATAATTTTCGTCAATCGTATCTATTTAAAAATCCCTACTTAGTTAGGTATTATTCGGCATAAACAAATGGTCAAGTATCATTTGTGGCCGTACTGCAATCGCAGAACGCGTTGAATAGTTAGATATAATGTTGCAGCCATAAGAGGCTTGCAGTCGGGTATCGATTTTTCCGGTTAATGGGGACCGTAAAAATCCAAACTGCAAAAAATGGGATTATTTTTACTAACCATAACCATATTACTTTCATCAGTAAATTCGTTCTAGTGACCAAGTCCATCCGTGATTTACACAGTACATGTCGTTAGTATGAGATGTGTCGGATATGAGGGACTAGAATATATTGCGGTTTGATGTTCTATGTGTTCAGTAGGGACTCACTGTGTGACGGGAGTATGTACAATAGCCCACAGTTGGTTAACGCTGAACAAACCTATAGACCAAAAGAATAAGAAGAGACAGGAAAGAAGCAAGTGTTAATGTGAAAACAGGTGCAAGAGTAGCAAGGGCCTGGCATATGGGAGAAAAGAGAGAGAGAGAGAAAGAGTCATTCGTTTTGACTCTCGTTCATCTACTCCTCAAGTAGGGTTTTGTTCTGAATTTTTTGCAATACATAGTATTGTCACACGTTATTGTCCAAAGTGCAAAAATTTTCAATCTCTGACAGCTGCTCAACTTTTTCGTCCATCTCAACTGCAGTAGGTGGAGGGATCAAAATATTATCCAAAGAGGTTGTAAACAGGTCTATTTCATCTACTGTTGCCAACTCTTCTTTGAACATATCATTGATTTCACCATGTATCATTTCCGATACACCGAACTTCGCACCTTTTGCCTTAATGCACACTAGCGCCGCGTTGCCTTTTGCCTTCCGAATGTGCGAAGTATGAAGGAATTATCTTCTGCCAGCAATTCTGCAATGTACTCGCTTTAATGTCTTTAACGGCCACTTCCATGCAATCAAGTCAGTCTTTAGGGGTAAATTTCTGTAAGCGAAAACACGTTTTTCCAAAATATTTCCAAAAGTTTCCAAAATCTAGCTGTAGCTTCTTCGGACATAATTCAGTTTAAAATTTCCGATGATCCTTTGATCGAGAGGTTGTAGCAATTAAGTTGTATTGGGCGGCATAATGATTAGTTTAATGTTAGGATTTTCAATGGTCGGTGAATGGAAGAGAGCGTTGTCCAATAACAGCAAAGCTTTAAATTCAATATTTTTGGCTGCGTAAAACTTCTCTAGCTCGGGTGCAAAACAATTGTCAATCCAGTCTGCCAAAAGTTTTTGAGTCATTCCAACCATTTTTTTTTGCTCCGGTAGTGCACGCGGTGCAGTAAATAATTACTCTCTCGATTGTTTTGGTCAGACCAAGTCGATTAATTACTATAAACAACGACTTGCCCTCAGCTAGATACGGCGACGCCATGGCGCAACTCCTTATTAAAGCAAATATAGCACACAAAAAACCCGCATTGATCCACCGATGGTGAGACTGAACCCTTCTTACACTTCACCAGAATTCAAATGTGGGCAATATTGTACTGGATACATATTTTCATCAGAAATTCCAAGAAGATTCAGAGATATTCAATATGCCATACATTCAGTTTATAAAATGAACTATTTGTCAATCCTGAGTGTATTGTTCAGCGACGTGATTAAAATATTACCATTAATAGTTTTTAATGACCTGTTATGATCTCGCTCTCTTTCATTTGTTACGGTGACATTATAAAACTTTCGAAGAATTCTTTGGTACAGATTGAAACACAACAGTGCTGGTTAGCGTACTCCACAAATAGTAGAATGAAAAACGTAAAGGTGATTGGAATATGAATGAAAGAGAAAGTAGTCAAAGAGAGTCTATTTTTTTTTACGAATTCATTTATTTGTACAGGCTCAATCGAATCAACTTTACAGAGCCGAGTTTTCATGTTTAAATACATCAGTTATCTTAGAACTAAGGTTAAGGGAATAGAACCGATTACTCGCGGTCGTCTCGAGGTTAATACGAATAACAATTTTAAGGATGGGAAAATTGGGGTGGGAATTTTGAACAGATCGCGCGCAGCCAAAATGTCTCGAATCGGTACATTGGGTTGTCTACCTCGAGCCCGAAGGGAATCATACAGCTCAGATCTGACTCCACGATGCTCAGCACAAAACCAAATAACGTGATCTGCGTCCTGGTAACCTTGTCCACATTCACAGAGATTGCTGTCTCCCAGCCCAACACGGAACAAATGAGCGTTTAAAGAATAATGATTGGACATGAGGCGAGACATCACACGAATGAAGTCTCGACCCACATCCAATCCCCTGAACCAACATTTTTTAGACACCTTTGGAGTGATAGAATGTAGCCATCGCCCCAAGTCTCCTCTACTCCATTTATCCTGCCAGCTATCGAGTGATATCTGACGAAAAATATAGAAAAATTCGTTGAAGGCGATTTGTCGATCATAAATATCGCCTTCCATGGCGCCCACTCCTTGCAAGCGAGTCCGCTTTCTCATTGTCAGGAATCGAACAATGAGAAGGGACCACACAAAGGTGATAATAAAAGAACGTGAAGATAAAGCACTTAGAAGACCTCGTATTTTCATAAGAAAATAGGAGGTGTGCTTTACCGGCCTCAAGGAGCGAATAGCCTCTATAGAACTAAGACTATCCGTGAAAATGAAGTATTGATCCGGTGTAAAAGAGGCAACAGTTTCTAAAGAAAAATAAATTGCTGCCAATTCCGCGACAAAACAGAACAAGGTGCTTGAAGTTTACGAGCGACGCTATAATTTTCATTGTATACACCAAAGCCAGCGGAGTCCTCTATCAAAGACCCGTGTGAAAAACGTTTTAGTGGAATCAACTAGGCCAAACTTTGCAGCAATATCACCGGAGCAATCATAGGACGATGATGCTCTGGGATTCCACGAAGCTCCTGTTTCATGGATAAATCAAAATGAACCGACTTTCCGAAGTCGGAGAAGCAAACACAATTGGGAATATTAAGCGAAGGGCTGACATCCTGTGTTATGTACAAATGGTACAAGCTCATGAAGCGGGTTTGAGGATTCAACTCAAGGAGCTTCTCAAAATTTTCGATCACCTGGGGGTTCATAACTTCACACCTGGTGAGGAGCCGGAGAGATAACTCTGTAAATCGATCTGAGAGTGGCAACATGCCAGCCAGCACTTCAAGACTCATGGTGTGAGTCTAGTGCATGCAACCTAACGCGATACGAAGACACCGATACTGAATACGTTCCAGTTTAATGATGTGCGACCGGGCCGCTGACTGAAAACAAAAACTACCGTATTCCATAACCGACAAAATCGTTGTCCGGTACAACGTTAGAATATCTTGCGGATGCGCTCCCCACCAGGTCCCGGTAATTGTGCAGAAAAAATTGACCCTTTGCTGGCATTTTCGCTTCAGGTACTCAATGTGAGATCTCCAGGTGCACTTTGAATCGAACCAGACCCCAAGATATTTAAATGACATGGAATGAGTTATCGGTGTACCCAAAATTTGAAGTTTCGGTTGTGCAGGGTTATGCTTCTTAGAAAAAACTACCAACTCAGTTTTCTCCGTAGAGAATTCGATACCTAGCTCTAGAGCCCAAGTAGACAAATTGTCTAAGGTATCCTGTAAGGGTCCTTGCAGATCGACCCCATTGGGTCCCGTGACAGACACTACGCCGTCATCTGCAAGTTGTCTCAACGTACAGTTGTCACCTAGACAACCGTCAATGTCTTTGACATAAAAATTATACAAAAGGGGGCTTAAACATGATCCCTGGGGGAGACCCATGTAGCTAAATCGAAAAGCTGTAGAGTTTCCATGAGAAAAGCTCATATGTTTCTCTGACAGCAAATCGTACAAAAAATTGTTCATTAATGGTGAAAAACCACAAGCATGCAGTTTATCTGAGAGAACTTCAACAGATACTGAATCAAAAGCCCCCTTGATATCTAAGAATACAGAAGCCATTTGTTCTTTTTTAGCAAAAGCTAACTGAATATCTGTGGAAAGCAACGCGAGGCAGTCGTTCGTTCCCCTACCTCTGCGGAAACCATATTGCGTATCTGAAAGCAGGTTATTCGTCTCAACCCATTTGTCCAGACGGAAAAGGATCATCAAAGAGAGTCTAGTTCTAGTTTCTAGTTTCTAGAGTTCTAGTTTTTTTTCCTCACACAACTGTACCCAACAGCCGCCCTTGCCAGTGTGCAACCCGCTTCGAAAAGAATGAAAATGAACGTCGTGACGAATAATGAACTACACAACAAAAACGATCTGTAACGAGATAGAAAAGCAAATACACGCATAGAAGTAGAAGTTTTGTTTAACTAACAACATTGCTTGATGACTTAAACCCATCTGGCACCTTGGAGTTACAGCAATAAAAAACTGGAAGCTCATATGCACATTAGCGCCAGGTAGTGAGTGAATTCTGAACATATGTGACCACCTCTAGGAAGAGCTTCACCACTAGGACAAGTATATCGAAGAGTCCTAATTCGGGAGACTCCCGAGATATCATAGAATAAAACAAATTATCCCTTAGGACCTACTATAATTTAGAAGAAAAATTAGTAATCTCCATTTAATTCCAACTACCTTTGCTTATCTTCGACAGATACGCGTATTTCGTCTACAATGTGCAGACTTCTTCAGTGTCTCGTACTAATAACTCGACAGTCGAGTTATTAGTACGAGACACTGAAGAAGTCTGCACATTGTAGACGAAATACGCGTATCTGTCGAAGATAAGCAAAGGTAGTTGGAATTAAATGGAGATTACTAATTTTTCTTCTAAATTATAGTTACAAGTAATCCACTAAACAGCTCAAACCCTCTAGGATTCCTTAGGACCTGTTCATAAACCACGTACTCATTTTTGAAAACATCAGACCCCTCCTCTCTTGTAGACTTTTCTCCATAATTTTTTTTTTATTTTGTCTAGAGCGTAGATTTGGATCGTAGAGACTATCACATGGAATAATTTAGCCACTAGCACAAGTTTGCTGAAGAAACCAAAGCCCTAACTAGTGAAGGTCTCTAGGTGTAGTATACCTTGATCGGAGGCTCATATGTACACTACCCCCCGTAATTTAATGAATTATTAATAAAGTGAACTTATGTGACTACCACCCGGAAGGGCTTGATCACTAGCACAATTTTGTTGAAGAAAGCAATGTTCTAACTTATAAGACGCTCTCGATATAGCATAATAAAACTGAAAGTCCATATGCAAACTAGCGCCGCGTAGTGTGAAAATTTCTAACACATGTGACTACCATCCGGAAGGGCTTGCCCACTAGTACAAGTTTGCTGAAAAAAGCATCGTCCTAACTAGTAAGGCTCTCAAGATATAGCAATCACAAACTGGGAGATTACATGCACACTAGCGCCGTGTAGAGACCGAATTTCAAACTTGTGTGGCCACCTCTAGGAAGGACTTGGCCACTAAGACAAGTTTAGTGAAGACTGATATGTCCTAACTGGTGAGGCTGTCGAGATATTCCTAGGATGAAACCAATTACCCCTCATCCCAACGCGTCACAGCACTCATTTTTAGTAACTCGAAAGTAAAGCGCCTCTAGCGCTGAAATTCTGAATTAAACTGGAATCCAATGACACAGATTTGTTGATTCAACCCTGTTCAGCAGTTCTGCTGAAGATTGTAGATGTTTATCACTTGAAACAACTGAGATAGACCTCATTTCCCCCAATTAGTGAAAATCCCATAAGCTGCGAGTATCAATCTTTACGGTTTGCCCGAAAAGAACGAAACCAAAAAGACCGGTACCCGACTGTAATTGAATTGAACGATAACCGTCCATGAGTCACGTTGTCTCTTATGGAACTTATGGAAGGCGGACAGGGAGAGGAAGTTGACCATAACACATGATCCATATAAATTTAAATAAAAAAGTTTGATCAAAGAACCGTAAAGGGAGCGGGGGTCTGAAAATTCCAAATAAGAAAACAAGTGGACTATGGACAATCGTTGAGATTTTGAAAATGCTGAAATAACTTGAAAAAAATAATAATTTAGATTGATGGTGACGCATGGTTGGACAGTTACTTTGAATAATGGAAACGCGTGGTAGGATAGTGTGTGTGTCATCCTCTATCCATCACTCAACCGGGGGCGTTGGGCAAGTAGAACTGCGAACAATTTGATCAATCATAGAAACGCGTGGCAGTATAGTCAGCAAAAACTAGAAACATAGAACTTTTGATAAAAATTAGCTCAAAAACTAAAATCAAACAATTTTTGACACGTTATGTAGAATGGTCTAAACTTTCAAAAAAATAATATATACATAAATGAGAGGGATCTTTGGTCTTGAAACCATCAAAAACCATGAAAGACAAATGTAGTCCCATCCCAAGGAACACCACTTGTCATATTAAGGTTAAAAATACACCTCTTAGATAAAGCTCAAGTTTTATTCCTAACGCCAAAAACTTAATTTCATACCCGCATATAACCGAAAAAGCGCAATAAATGTGGCATTTTTGAACATCGTTTAGGTCATACCAGATGTTCTGTAGAACATCCATAAGACTAATATTATGTTCTATGGATGCTTAAAACAGCGTGCTTATAACATCATGATATGTTTGTCAAAGTAAGCACGGTACTGGAATGAATAAAGTTAATGAAATATAATCAAGATTGTTCAATGGCGAAAGGATATCGTAGCTAATAGTATTTTATGCGTTAAAGATGATTGTTTATTACTTTCTCAAATAGGAGTGGAAGTTGTATCAAAATTGTACATGCGGCTCAAGGTTAGCAGTTCAACTATCCGTTTCGCCTTCCCTAATTTCATGCGCCATTGATTGGATTAAGAAACGTGGAAGAAACCTCGAATAAATTATTGAGTTTGAGCGAGATTTCTTTATGGAATCCACCAAAATTAACATGGCAACATAAACATTTTCAAAGTTCACAGTCCTACAGTACAAGTCTACAGTACGGGTAAAAACATTAGTAACACATCTGATCTTCAAATGTTCGATTTTTATTTTCTGCGTTTTTTTTTGGTAAAATTAAACAGACTAACGTCAGTATGAAGGAAAACACAAATACAGTTTTTTTTTATTATGTTGTGCGTAGCTACATCTAAAAAGACTCCCCCATAAATAAAGCGTAACAATTTATAACAAATACTAAACAACCTCCCAAACTGTTGCTTTGCGTAACTTTTGAATAAATTCCTATGCCCAATTCGGCTACTATTTGAATCCGTGAGTTGCACCACAATCTTACTTTTAGGTAGTGTTTATTTTTATTCCAATATTTCAAATAAACAGTTTATACATATTTTCAGCCGTCACTGTACTGGATCCACAATCTATTCTGAATAATTTCACTATTGCATGAAGATGTTAAAAATATGTCATCTTGAATGCAACCTATCAACATACTTCTGGTAGGGTAGGTAACGGCTTAAGCACCCCAAGACCCTATTCCAAGCACGGGGTAAACGTTAACCTACAACGCTCATTTTTTGCAGTATGGTGCTCCATGTAGTGAAGCACCATACTGCAAAAAATGAGCGTTGTAGGTTAACGTTTACCCCGTGCTTGGAATAGGGGCTTGGGGTGCTTAAGCCGTTACCTACCCTACCACGTTTGAACCAAACATGTGTAGAAAAACATACTCAAAACTTTTTCAAGACTAAACATGTTTGGTATTTCATCCTCACGACTTCTTTACAACAAAGTTCTTATATTCTTGTCAAAGAAGATGTTCCTGGTGTTACTTGGGAACTGCTTTAAAATTAAATTTCTTTTTCAAGTTCAATTAGTATAAAATTCAGGAAAAATATTCAGTTAGGCTTCCGCTTTTCCAAATCCGTATTGCCGGGCCTTACGCTTGACCCCTGCCATCAGATTTTGTACAGCCACCTTGTCCACCTTCTTCGCCGCAGAAAGCCAGTTTGCCTTGAACTGCTGCTCGTCCTTAGCAGTTTTTTTGGTCTTCTTTAGGTTCCGCTTGACAATAGCCCAGTATTTCTCAATTGGGCGGAGCTCTGGCGTGTTGGGAGGGTTCTTGTCCTTGGGAACCACCTGCACGTTGTTGGCGGCGTACCACTCCATGGCCTTTTTACCGTAATGGCAAGATGCCAAATCCGGCCAAAACAGTACGGAACAACCGTGTTTCTTCAGGAAAGGCAGCAGACGTTTATTCAAACACTCTTTCACGTAAATTTCTTGGTTGACAGTCCCGGAAGCTATGAAAATGCTGCTTTTCAAGCCACAGGTACAGATGGCTTGCCAAACCAGATATTTCTTTGCGAACTTTGACAGTTTCGTGTGCTTGAAAATATCTGCTACCTTTCCCCTTCCTTTTGCCGTATAAAACTCCTGTCCCGGAAGCTGCTTGAAGTCGGCTTTGACGTAGGTTTCGTCGTCCATTACCACGCAGTCAAACTTCGTCAGCATCGTCGTGTACAGCCTCCGGGATCGCGCTTTGGCCGTCGTATTTTGTTTATCATCGCGATTTGGAGTCACTACCTTCTTGTAAGTCGATAGTCCGGCTCGTTTTTTGGCTCGATGCACGGTTGTAGACGATACACCCAGCTTATTTGCGGCATCTCGGAGAGGGGTTAGGGTTAGGGTTTCGCTTGAAACTACCGGCAACTCTCTTTGTCGTCTCAGCGGCTTCCGGTTTTCGATTTTCCCCCGATCCAGACTTCCTGGCTGTCGACAAACGTTCCCCAAACACTTTAATTACATTTGTAACGGTTGATTTGGCAACTTTTAGCGATTTTGCCTACTTTGCGTGCGAGTAGCTCGGATTTTCGCGATGCGCGAGCAAAATTTTGATACGCTGCTCTTCTTGCTTGGACGGCATTTTGACAACTGAAGAGTGAATTCCAAAATCAAAATAAGAGCAACATTCTACACACACACACCTTCAAAATGAGGGGTGTTCAGGTTTTTTAAATGCAAAATTGAAAGAAATACGTCAAGTTGATATTGACCAAATTTTGACCGTATCGCCCTTTATTAACTCTCCTCCCATATTCCGATTATCAGCTTTCACAATTGCCCAAAATCGCTCGATTGGTCAAAGTTCTGGACAATTTGGAGGGCCTCGTACCATTTTTTAGTCACTGGCCAAAACAGGATTGCTTTTGCAGATGCTTTTTAAGGCCTTCTTGGATGCAAATTTTACTGTTTATATTCCCAGTTGCAATAAATGGTTTTCTAATGTTTCCGTGTGTGCAGATGCCTTGTAACACTGGATACTTTTTCAAAAACGTTTCCATTTGTGTTTCTTAAACTTAAGCTTGGCTGGTGTAGAATTTCTTTCCAGGAATTTATTAAAAACGGCATTGCATATATTTCATAGTCCTGCACAATACAACCAGTGTATGGTTAACTCCTAACCATATAGTTTTGGAGTAATCTTAATTTTCGTTTTTATAGGCTATAGAGTATGCTTTTTCGAGGGAAGCAGGAACTACGCCAAAGAGGAGAATATTACCTTTACTCCCTTTTGCGTAAACTTTTTACTCCTTTTAAAAAGTGTAAAATTGATACTTTTTACTCATTTTGATAAGAAAAATATGCATACCTTTAACTCTCTTTGAAAAGTAAATATGTACACATTTTACTCCTTTTGAGAACATAAAAGATATGTACTTTTTACGCATTTCGAAAAATCAATATTGCTTGAGTATGGCTGAAACGGCTCAATTCCGAAATTCAAATTCAAAAGTGAACAACATATCAATAAATTGCCATGTTTAAACATTTGTAATTGTAATTGTAATTGTAATTGTAATTGTTCAGTGTATAGTCCGTGCTTTCCTGCAAGGATTGCGTATCCGGGGACTTACCCCCAGGTCTATACACCTATAAGTCCTTCCCGTTGCACTCGTCAGCTCGTGCGATACTCTAGACTCACATGGGTGGTCGTATCCGGGTCCTCCACTGGGTAGGCGCAAGTGTCCGTCCAGTTTCTGGTACATTAATTCATCTTTGCCTAACTAAAATACTTATTACATAAAAAGTTTTGAGAATCCCGTGTGTAAAACGGCTAGCCGGTAGTAATTTGTATAGCACTCAATTGGCCATAATAATTTGAAAACCCCGAACCGAATTTTTCAAAATATTATAAACATTAGAAACTTTTCATAATTAACATGTCCAGGTTTATACCGTTTGAATTTTGAGTTTTTAAAAAAATCTCATTAACCCAACTTATTCAATATTTACTCAAACTAAATGAAAACGTAGAAGGTGCCCTGCATCGGCCAACAATAAATTCTTTCTCAAGCATTCCCCTTAACCATCCAAACCCAATACTTCATCAAACTCAAACGTTTCTGCTGGGAAAAAATAAAAATTGTTATTGTTATTGATTAGCTCCACCCTGCACCTAAATGGTTAAGGATATGTGGAGATTGATAAGGAAAATTTAGTGAGAAGGAGTTACCTTGAATTGTGACTGCAAAGAGACAAGCATAACAAAAAACCAGACAAAACAAAATAAACAAAATAAAACAGGATACAAGATATTGTCTTCAAAATTTGGTAAAAATAAATTATTTGTTGCCTAACAAGAAACAGAATTGAGAACAAAGATATAAGTAGAATCCTTTCATTTCACCGGATGGTTAAAAAGCTAAGTCATTGCTCTGCAAAGATACTAAGAGTTATTGTTGCGGGCTGTCGATGATTGATTATAACTATGTGCTGGACACTATCGGCTGAAATGAGCATGAAAAAGAAGTCATTGAACAAATGACTACAATACCCAGTTGTTTATTAAGCTGAAGCCCATTCGAGCGCTATCAGAAGAACTCCGACGGATGTCCTTCTTATTAGCCCCTTAATCTTGAAGTTTTACTGGTCCATACTATCACTGTCACCCTTCCTTGTTACTGATTACATATAATGTTTGAAGGTTAATTATTTGTTTGATCTATAAACAAATCATCTGAAAGTTCACTTCTTTTTATCTCTTCGGCTCAGGTGCTATTTATAACCTAACTGTAAATCTACCAATCCGATATCACGAAAGAAATGTCCACCGCCTAACATAGAAGTAGGGGGAATGTTACAACTTAGACAATTTGTAAAAGAAATCGATGAATCCTCTCAAATTTAACACTAATATGCTATTATAAATTTACAAGCTCGCAACTGCATGCTAGTTTGTTTGAAAAGTGTCCAGATTCATTAACAAAAAGTCCGGGGCACCGATGCAAAACGGCATCCGAACTTTGGATTTGAAAACTTGTGTCGCTTAACAAATCCTCAAACAAATGTGCAAAAGCACGTTGGCCAATATTTAGTGTCAACCAGTGGGTACGTGTGCTCTACTCCATGTTCCCCTTCTTTCAAATTCACCTTCAGTTCAATTTACCCATTGAGTTGGACACATCACAATAAAAAATACTGTGATGGAGCACGGACGTAAGGCTACTAGATGTATGAAAAATATTCTGTAACCTATTTAGGATTATATCTGAAAAATCCAAATTTGGCCAACACCCACCAACATATCAATAAATTGCCATGTTTAAACATTTGTAATTACTTACAAAAGCAAATATTTAACTTACCTGTAAATTTCGTGAATGCGTCTGTATCCAACGTATTGCAGAATTCCTCCAATTTCTATGCTGCAACAGCCTAAAACAATTCCCGAACTTATACACGGTGCTTACAAAAATATGCTTTTTTGAAAATGGCGTCAGCATCAGGTCACGGGCAGAGTTAATTTTCTTTTCTCAGCTATGCCTAGTTATTGGGCATTTTTTTGTCGCTATTGACATACTTGTAATTCTCGAGTACTTTTTCAAACAGACGTATCTGATTTTGTAAACAAAGAGGGGAAGTAAGATTCACACCTAATTTTCTCAAAACTGTCGGTACTCTCACGGAAAGTAGCATCACCATCATGTTAGGGAAATGTTATTTCTTATGTTGAGGGCCCTAGTTCTCATGAAAGTCCTAAGGGTTTCAAGAAATTTACGTCAGATACGTCTGTTTGAAAAAGTACTCGAGAATTCATGTTAAGGGCCTAAAAACCATTTGTAAACAATGACTTTAAATGTCGATTTCTCTTGAAGCTTAAATCACTCCCGTGAAATGAAAGCAGCATTTGGTAGAAAAATGTTAGTTCTACCATATGGAGTAGCTAGATACAGTAGGATTCTCGTGATTCGTGAGATATCATCTTGAAAGTGTGTAAAGTATAGTCATAAAACGAGTTTTCCAGATTTACCGTGTAGTCTTTTATTATTCGATGAGGTTTTTTTTAAAGCTTTGTGTGCCTCAATCTCACTTCAATATCCTGTACAAAAACATAAGTAGCAACATCTCTGATAGAAATATTTGGCTTTTTTGTGTACACTTTCAGCACAGCTTTTTTGACTGCAAGCAAAACAATGCATTAGGTCCTATGTAACATTGAGAGCCTCTCTTTGTCGACTTTCTCTTTGCGTTCCTACGGCTATGTAAAAACACTTACAAGTATTTTGAGCATACACTACGTTAGTATAAAGTGTGATTAAGGATCCAATACGTCGAAAACATCAGCAAATCGTTCAAGAGACATTGCTATTAACCAAAGAGAAAGTCGACGAAGAGAATCTCTCAATGTTACTTAGGACCTAATGCATTGTTCAGCTTGACTTGTTCTAAGCGAGTTGCCCTTTTCGACGGCTTTCATTGGACTGTTAAAATCTGCAGAAACTTGTTGATTACATTCGAGTCTGTTTTCTAAGACACGCGCACCGAATTCATGTCAGTTTTCTGAGAACATTTTGGATTTTCCAAAATAAGATTACGCACTTTGAGGGTTATTCCGAGAGTCGAAGTGACATTTGTCACTTGGTGAAGTGAGAAGAGTCACCTGCAGTGACGTGACTCTTCTGGGTAAATCAAATAAATCCCGGGATTTTGAAGACTGATTGTTCAAAGTAAACAACATTTGCACCGTTGCTAAGATGAATGCCTCCACTGTGACAGCAAAACTATACACTGCATGCAAAACAATGCATTAGGTCCTAAGTAACATTGAGAGACTCTCTTTGTCGACTTTCTCTTTGGGTTCCTACGGCTATGTAAAAACATGTTCAACTATTTTCAACATACAGTACGGTAGTATAAAGTGTGATAAGTGATCCAATACGTTGACAACATCAGCAAATCGTTTAATAGACAAGCTATTAACCAAAGAGAAAGTCGACGAAGAGAATCTCTCAATGTTACTTAGGACCTAATACATTGTTTTGCTTTTGACTGACTGGTAGAAATGTGTGCGTTCGGATAAATGATTTGACAAAGATAGGAAACAAATGAATACGTACACGCTTTGGTGTGAACATGGAGCCGCATGGTGTTCGTTAGAGTCTATGGCTGCATCGTTTCCGCTATTTTCTATGTTGACCAGTGTAAATTAAATCGACTACATCGATGTGTCATCGATCGACACCATTAGAAACACCAGTTCAGTATCAATTAGCACAGCTGCACGCGGGCGCTCGGTGTTTTCTAGTAAACATCCTCTCGAACGTCGGTCGGCTGTGAATGAGTAGAGTAGCCAACCACTGAATGACCGACCGAACATCGTTTGTAGGATTGGCTTGCGTATGTGTGCTTGTGTTTGTGTGAATGGTACCTAAGATGCTGTGCTAAGTTGAGATAAAAGCGAATTATGTATGCTCCCGTGTGTTTGTTTAGTTTTCGAAAATAAACAGCTAGTCTATTTTTGCCAGTTTGGCTAATGAAAATCCCCATGTTAGATCAGTACATATAGCAAGTATGCGCCCATCACCGGCATGATCATCATCTGGTTGAGTCCAGTCGAGCTTGTGTTCCGCGTCCAGTGAGAAGGAAGTCCGTTCGCTTCCGAAAACTGCTTCTACGTAGAATATAGAAAACCTTCCCTTTCAAAATACACAAAGCGCCATAAAGTTACTAAAATACAAAACCATCCCAACTCAAAAAAAAATCACCATTCATCATCACCTCTGAAGCGAGAGTGGCGGCGGATGTCGCAATAGTCGCCGTCCTCCTGCTAGTAAATTATTACCACTTCTACTACTACTACTTCTACTACCACAACAAAAACCAAATCCACAACCACCATCAACCATGGCCGAAGATTTGGCTGATCAAATTGATGATTATATCTGTGTTTTTGAAGGAGCCGGTGATCTAACGATGGACACATTCGTCATGTTGCTATTCGCGTTTATCGTAGTAGTGATAGCGCTAGTTTTCCTCTCGAAGTTCCTGTACGACAAGTACGTGAAGAAGGGTTCCGTCTCGGCCGATGGAGCCACGACGACGACGGCGAGCGGAACGGTCTCGTCGGTGTTGGCATCTTCTGTAGCAGCCAGTGGGGCACTTTTGCCGAGCGGTGGCGTTGCCACGAAGGAAGGATCCCGCCTGTCCGAACCGAAGGAGTTACTTGCATCGAAAAAGGTGAGTGTTGCCAGTTACTTTTCTTTCGTCTTGCCCCGAAAACTATTGTTCATTCTCGATATTGGTAAACAGCAGGATCAATGCGGTAAAATGTTGGTAAAATTCGTTTCGACTCGGTTGGATTCATTCGTCGATAACTCGCTATAGAAGCTGAATATTGTAAGTGGTGAAATGATTTTGGTCGAATTTTCACATTTTCGCATTGCTCTTCGGCAATCTTGACTATTCTCGGAGCTCAATTTTAAACCATCAAATTAAGTATTTTGTTGCAACACTTCCCTGGATACAATTATATGATAACTTGGTTGTTCATCTTCAATCTGATTAGCTTTCAACAAGTGAGCCATTCCGCATTTTAAGGGCATCTTCAGCAGTGGTCCAAACTGGTTCGAATTTTTTTTTTGACCAAACACAAAAACTTCGCTGCAGTGGTGTTGTAAATTTTGTTTTATGCCGAATCTATTTTGCATCATTTTAAATCTGGTATACGTTTTTATCTATTCTTGCAGCAATTTGAAACAAGAAACATACCGTTCCAAAACACCACACGCTACTTGATAATACCAAATAATGAGTAAATTTCTGCTTTTACTAAAGAAAAACTCATCTTTATTGAGTACATGCTAAGGTATGAATATGAGCCAAAAAGTGGCCGTATTCAAAAAACTTTGATTTTTCCAAAAAGTGTTTTTTAATACTATATTATTCAATTGCATATTATACAGCTTTTGGACAATCCTATGCACTTCTCGGCAGTTACATGAATTGGTCAGAACTTTTATAAGCGTTACGAAACTGGACGAACTCTTTATGAATTATTTTCTGAATTTACTACGGAATATGATAATATGTAATCTTCATTATTACAAATATAATGAACTTGGCAGAAGTTGATTAGGCGTTTCGAAAGTTGAATAAACTTATTGTAAGTTGGAAGATAATCATGAATTTTGCTCGCTCTTTTTTGAGAAGAGAAGTGGTGGAACTTCAGAGGTGTCCATTGAATTGCTTAAAAATTCCCAACGGTTCTGGAAACATGGTTTTACCGCAGACAGACGTTCGACTTCTTCTCATTTACCTGTGTAAAAACATGGCTTCCTTCAAGATATCAAGTAGCAATAGGTAACAGATGGCGCCTCAGATTTGTTTTGATTGGTAAGGAAAAAATGGTGCCAGACAAACTTTCAGGTTTAATGTAGCACTATTGATAGGGCGCTACTGTGCAAGATGCAATTTACACAACAAATTAGTCGTCTGCGGTTGTAACTCAAAAGTTGCTTCATCCATGGAAGAAACAACTCTGGAAATTACAGAACTTTCTTTTCTTCTTCTTTATATCGAGATTTTCAGTCCTGGGTTGTTATCTCCTGTCGTAGCCACTCAATACCTTTGTGTATTTTCGTAACATGCCGGGGGTGATATTCGACTCATGACTTTGGCGTGAGAGGTATGGATGTTAACCACTACGCGGAGTTCCCCGAAACAGAACTTTGAGAAGCAGATTTAGCTTCCCAAAATTTATTTGGGGTTCTAAAAATTTGAATAATTTACGAGAAATTGAAAAAAAAAACTGGGAAATTGGTCGATTTGCAAAACTTTTAATAAGCTGGTGGTATTTCTGTGAAATAAATAACATTTCCGAGATGTTGTTAAACCTTACAAGAACTTTTAGGAATCTCTAAGATTGTGATACGGCGGAAATTCCTAGAAATTGACTAAACATTATAAAAGTTAGTTGAGTATTTGATTCTCGTTTTGGTTGAGTAGGAAAAATGATCGAGTAGTATGAAGTTTAGAAGTTTTATTCTTCTTAAAACTTAACTACCCTGAGCTTCTGGGATGTTCTCTGAACTATTGAAAAGTTTCCCGAGCTTCTGCGAAATTCCCTGAACTTCTGGGAAGCTCCTTAAACTTAAACCTTGGAATGTTTCCAAACTTTTGGGAATGCTCAAACACTCCTATGTTTCCTGAATTTCTTGGATGTTTTCTAAAATACTGGAAAGTTCCCCAATCTTTGAGGAAGTTCTTTTAAATTCTTGGAAGATCCCAGGATTTCTGCTCATGACTTTTCCTGCATTTTTGAGAAGTACCCTGAGCATTTGAGAAGTTGTTTGCGTTTTTTGAAAGTTTCAATTTCCGAATTTTTGGAGATGTTCTCTGCACGTCTGAGATGTTCGCTCAGCTTGTGAAGAGTTTTCTGATCAATCATTTCTGACACAAAACTGGCAAAATTGGTTGCAGGAACATGATTGTGGCTTAATTAAGCAACACTGAAGATACTTTGACTGATTTGTAAAATGTGTGCTACTAGGGCTGATCTTTGGGAAATTCCCTGATCTCTGTGGAAATTTCCTGAAGTTCTGGGATGTTTTCTGAATTTCTGCGAAGTATCCTGATTATCAAGGGAGTTACATGAACATATTGGTGAGTTCTATAAACTTATGAGAAATACCTTAAAAATTCTATAAGTTATCTGAACTTCTGGGAAGCTTGCTGAATATCTGGATAATTGCCTGAACTTCTGGGAAGATCCTTTAACTTTTAAGGAGTATTCCTGAACTCATGTGAAGCTCTCTGAGTTCATGGAAAAATCCCTGAATTTATGGGAAGTGGCCTGACCTTCTGAGAAGCTACTTGATCTTCTGGAACCTCCCCTGTTTTTCTGGGCTCTTTCCTGAACATCAGGGAGAACCGGAAAACTTCTGGGAAGATTCCTGATTTTTTTATGAAGTATCCTGAATTTCTGATAAGTTCCCTGAGTTTCTGAGAAGTTCACTGAATTTATGTGATTTTTGGTTGGAACTTTTGGAAATTACTTTCGTTCATCAGTTTCTTCCAGTGTTGGGAGCGCACATACTGCGGGCCATAAGTTTTCAGGATAGCTTTGTGAACATTCCTCAGTGTTAGCAGGCTGGTTGACTCCCCAATTCCACATTTTCCTCGAGAGAACTAGCTGAGACATCAACTTCCGTAAGGCTGCAGTGCACATTTGTAACGGGCTCAGGCCGACTTTTCCAGTTGCATCGTAACTAAGCTAAAAAAAAAGTTGTCGCAGAAAGTGCTTCTCGTCGTAGGTTGACATATCGCTAAAGTAGTCCAGGAACAGCTTCTGATTAGTGAAACGTAAATTACGGTCGACGTTGGGGCGTATTCCAGGACGTGACCCTCTCCTTTTTGACTCTTGTTTTTCCGCTTAAATGAGATTCATGCATTCACACACTCACCTTCAGCCAGACGAAAGAGTAAATATTCTTCGTCGTCGGTAACGACGCACTAATGGTAGTTAAACATAATTTGGTCACACAAACCCAAGGTAAAAAGTTTGTGAAAAATCTGCAATCTCTGAAAAAAAACCTTCTGATCTCTTATGTTGAATGATTCATAGGTTGACAGATGTTGGCGGGTTAAACAACAAGAAATACAACACAGGTGCGGGAAACACCGGTGCTGATTCTATTCTAAGTTTTGCTGATGCAAAAATAGACCACCGCTGAAGATGCCCTAAATGGAACGATACACGGATAAAACCGGGCCTGTTGGCAATAGTAACACTGACTTGAGAAGTTTTTCATCTTATATCAACGCTTTCAAGCAACTGTTGGTTATTCTGTCGGTTTGAGAAAAGCGGATCAAGGTACAAACACATGTAAACAAACAAAATCGTCAAATGTGTGCACGATGCTGAGGGAATACTCATAAAAGGGTGGGCTCAACTTAGATTGCGGAGAATAGGTGAATTCCCCTACAACTGTTTCTTTATGATGTATTTAAAATCAACTTTTATAACATGTAGATGGTAAAGGAATCTTTCTGTGTCGAAAGAAGTATCAACAGCTCTCTGCAGACCATTCATTTAGTGTTCTTGATTCGAATATAGGTCATTCGGAGTAATGGTATTTGAAGTTGTGGGCTAAGGAAAGAATTGTGTTAAGATTAGTAGATAAACCATATAGATTTGACTAAGCTTCTTAAATAGGCGTTAAAATAGACTTCGCAAAAAATATATATGTTTTAACCGCCAGGAGCATATGTTGATTTTAACATTAGAATTTTCGTTAATTTTATCTGAAATAATAATAACTAATGATACAATTTCTTAACTTTCACTCATTAAAGTGGCGCATTCCTATTTTGTTTACTTGGGTAAGTTATGGAAATTACAAAGTATAATGGAACATTATTTAATTGCTCGTAGTAATTAACGTTTGATTGTATTGGCTCTGATAATCTCAGTAGAAATGCTTTGTTTTTTTTACATCTTAATTTTCTCAAAAAATGCTCCAACCACAAGTTTCATCAATTCTCAATAAAAATTAAAGATGCTGCTAAAGGTTGTCGACTTTACAATTGAAACACACAACCAATGTCTTGAAATTTCGTCTTCTACAAAACAGTGTATTTTTGAAGTACCGTAAACTCTGTAGAACATTCAAAAAATGGAAAAATTCAAATAAAAAAGTTATAATAAAAAAACGAGTTTTAAAGGGGTATTACATTTTTCATTTCATTTTTCAATAACTTCGTCCAGTTAAGAGATAGAAAGTATTTAACTTCTACAAAGTTTCGTGAAATTATCTAATCTACAATGTTTAAATACATGGTTATCGGTTTGAACCAGAAATAAAAAAGTAATCTTTTTTATCTAGGTGTATACACCCCTCAAATCAAATTTGTTAACACAAGAATAAAGTACTCAAAAAATGTAGAAACATTGTAGAAGACATTAATGGGCCACACCTAATAGTTACGCCGCAAATACCCATGTCCCACTTTTTTTTATTTCGTCCCACTGTGCACCAGTTTCTTGGTGTTGGCTCACGATTTCAGAACCACATCACTTCCGTACAACTCAAACATCACGAGATTTTTATCTTTTAAATTTCAATCTTCGTGCTCACACAAACACGAAGTAAAGCTCAAGCACCTCACTAATCAACGCAGATTTCTTCATGTGAACTACTCCCGAATGACATTCACGCACTTTTTCTCCACCGGTGAAAAATCTCCTGCTTAGCATCTGGCTAAGCACATCGATCTTCAACTATCTCTCCCGAGGGTGGAACGCACGACCATTCAACATCACGTGATCTAGGCCACCGAAATATTTCCACAAATCGACAATTAAAACAACCCAATGAACGAAACATTGGAAGTGAATCTGAAATTTTGACGGGCGAAAAGAAAATGTGCTGCCATCTTCAAACAAGGCACACTTCGATCTTCAGGCTCAGCATTTTGACTCTTCAGCGGCAGGCAGAGGTCCATGGGGCATGGAAAGTCAAGTTGAAGAAGAAAGTTGAGAAGATATGTGCAAGTTAAAACCAGGATTTCTGTTGAGATTAGAATTTGATGAATTTGATATTGAACTTCAGGATTTGGTAGTCCAGAATAATTCTATTCGTGACTCATGCTGAGCTGGAATTCATTCAGAATCTTTTTCAGAGTTCATATAGGATTCCATTCGAATTTTGGCTTTAAACTGGTATAATGCTGTTTATGTATATTCATTCTTCTACTCATTTAATGCATAATCCTAGGATTCTTGTCGATGAGTTTTCTAGATTTATAATGATTTTTAACTCAGTTTATAAAGCTTTGAATAATTTTAAAATGTCTGTCTGAGTTTATATCGTAGGCATTTAAAGAAAAATTAAGGTATATAATCAATTTCTGCACAGAATTTTCTCTGAACTTGTCTGAAATTCTTGTACGAATTAAAATTAACTAAAATCTCGCTTTGTCCAATCTAAATTTGATTTGAAATTCAATCTGAATCGTATTACAGTTTCATCCAGAATACAATTCCGGATGATTTTGAACCTCATTCAGGATTCATTGAGAATCCTATTCTGGATTCATTAGGAATCACACACAAATCCGATTCTGAAATCGTCCTCAATTCTATTGTGGATTAGAATCCGCATCCATTACTGCTTTATTATATCTATTTGTATTCATTTAGAATCTTTGGATACTGGATTAATCAAAAATCCCATTCTGGATTCATATAAAGGGAAGGTTTAAGATTCAATCAGAATCTCGTTTTGGATTCTAACTCAATAACCACCTACAATTATATTTGAAATTCTACCAGAATTTCACACAACATCCCACAAAAAATTTCATTTCAGTTTCGTCTGAAAATCCATTGTGCATTTATCAGAAATCCTTTCCTGAACTTATCAAGAGTCATCCAGAGCCCAATTTTGAATTAATTTAGAATCACACTAACAGAGAATTATATTATGTACTTATACAGAATTCTCTAGTGGAGATATCCAGTGTCTAATTCTGGATTCATCCATTATGGCATCTCATTATGTATTTATCCTGAATCACATTGTATTGTGGAATGGATCTGGATTCATTCAGAATTCCATACTGGATTAAATCAGAATCACACTCTGAATAATTAAGTACCGTTGTTTGCACATACAGAATTCGAATGCGGATCTATCCAGACAACTATTCTGGATTCATCCAGAATTCTATTCTGAATACATCCAAAACCCTATTCTGGATTATAATACCAGTCTGTATTCATCCAGAATACTCTTGTGTGTGTATTCATCGAAAATCCCAGTCTGGATTAATAGGTTCAGAACTCAGCCATGTATACATTCAAAAAGATTATTTTTGATACTTATAGTATCTCACCTATATCCATCTTAAATCACATTTGGAATTCTATCAGAATCTTATGCAACCAACCCACCCAAAATTCCATGAGAGTTGTATCAGAAAATCCAGTCTGGATTCATTTCGAATCTCTTCCTGGAATTGTTCAGGATCTTATGCTGGATATATCCGAAATTCTGGCCTTCTGGATTACGGGTTTTCATGCACCGAATTATTTCGAGGTCATCCACCGACAAAATCTATACAAGAGAATGAACACCAGATAATCACGAATAATGAATTTTACCCCGCTCTCCTGTCAATTGAGATTCTAGATTCATTCAAAATGAAACTCTGGATGACTTCAGAATTGAATTCTGCACATAGTGGAATAAGATTCTGAATAAATCCAAAATGGGATTCTGGTTCAGCATGAGCATGTGCATGATTGACTACCCGAGGTTGCTACTCCGTTATTGCCAAATCAGCTGTTATTACAACAGAGAACCAACAGATTGGGATTTGGGACTAACATACATCCTCAATGTGTAAAAACTGGTGATCTCAAACTAAGGCAATATCGGCGCTAGCCTCGCCCGAATACAGATCAAATATGGAAAGGGAAAAAATAGGTTGACGTAATTCTCGCTTTATTGAAAGCCGAGAACACCTCTGCACTATCAGGAGAAATCACTGGGGCGTTGGATTATAGGATTGAGTGGCAGCTGGGCTCGTTTTGGTAAACAATAAGCTGAATTCACGCGATGTCTAGTATGATATTTAACCAATAGTAGCACTTTCCAATGGGAAACGATTTAAACCAACAGTAAGGATGCTGTTGGGGCCACTCGCAATGTGTGATGGTGGTTTTTCATTTGGTAAACAAGATGATTTTTAATGGAAAGCCGATTTGGGCCGATTTAAACCAACAGTAGGGATGCTATTTGGACCATTCACAAAGTTTTATGGTGGTTTCACAATGGGAAAACACGATGATGTTGAATAATGCTGGAAAGCAGATTTGGGCCGATTGAAACTAACAGTAAGGATGCCGTTGAGGCCACTCGCAATATGTGATGATGGTTTTTGGGATTTTGATTGAATCCACAAAGGGATATTGAAAGCATGCTTGAATGCTCTAGTGCACGGGGGGATTTGACTTCATGTATTGTACTCAACTAATCAAGAACCTCATTTCGACAGTACATGAACTCAAATTCATTCCGCGCACTGGTATATTCATAGACTCATCCAGAATTTCATTCTGAATTCATTTACTATCACACTTTGAATTAACAAAAAAAATCCGTTATGTGCTCATACAGAATTCTATTCTGGAGTCATCAAGAGTCTTATTCTGAATTCATCCAGAATATGGTTATGACTTTATTCAGTTTCACAGTCTAGATTCCTCCAGAATTCCATTCTGGATTTAACCAGGATTCCTTTCGGAACTCATAAAAAGCTCAGGACTCAGCCCTGTGCCTGTTCTGGATAAAAACAGGGTTCATGAAATTATTCAGTATCTTTTTTATTGATTCCTACATAATATCATTCTAGATTCATCTAGAATCACATTTGGAATTTTATTCAAAAATTCATACAATATTGATAAAATTACCATACGGGCTCCCCGTATCTTGTATTGATTTTCTTCCGGATCCAACGAAACTTTTGTGCCCCTATATTTATCGAAATATGTCTGCGCAAATTTATCCAGAATCCTAATCTCGATTGAATTGATTAATAGTTGTTACTTTTACCTCCTTCCGTTTAATAAGTCCAACCAAAGATTCCCCACGAATTCAAATTAAGATGCTGGATGGATTTGAACCAGAATTCTGACATATTCCGAACGGGATTCAAGTTGAATTCTGTTAAGAATTATTGCTGAATTTGCAAAGGAATTATACCCAACAAAAACTCTGGACTATCCTTAAGGACATACGGGATCAAGTCTCCATCACTTAGAAGTTTCTAGAGCACGAGCCTCGAATACTATTAGGACTTCAGGCGTGAAATTTTCAGGCATGGTTTGCTCCACTGGAGCATCCATTGGTTAGCAATTTGAGCGTTTTTGGTGTTATTTTGTTTGTGATTTTTAGTCTTAAATCATATGGAGAAAGAATTTCCTCCCGTTTCCCTTGAGTTCAATTGCTACCCTTGACAAGGGTTACAATTTGGAAGAAATTGGCAGAGTTTTGAATGAATTCAGATTTGAATCCGAGACGAATTTGGGCAGGGGTTGTACAGCAATTCAGCTGTTTATATATTGCTATAATCGCTATTCACGAAATATATGAAATCACGCAATTCTGAAATATTGTCTGCTCGCATGACTTGAATGTCAAATATCATATTCATTAGGTTTTTTGAGGTTTAATAGCCGTTTCTTTTCTGCCACATGCAGAGGAATGATGGTTCGGTTTCCTCCAAATGATTTTCCTTTTTACTTGCACTTCTTTGATCTGAATGGCGCAGTAGTGTGCGTGCGTTAAACGTCACTAAGCCAAATACAGAATTCCTGTACCATAACAAAAAGTCTCTGTTCAGATCAAGTTGAAGCTCCGAAACTGATTTCTTTATTCACAATATCAGGGTGGCCACAGACTCGGGAAAATCGGGAAATGCCGGAAAAATGCGGGAATCCAAAATCATCGGGAAAAAGACGGGAATTTCAAAAGTCATCGGGAATTTTTTTTTCAAATGGAAGGAACCATACTCACACCTTTTTCAAATGATTTGGGTTGAGTTTTTGTCATTTACTCGGTCCACCGATCTCATTGTTCAGCATGTTCAAAACGTACGGCTTAGAACATCTCCAGTGGTGGTCTATTTGACCATCTTTATAGTTGATTTGCATCAGCAAACTTAAAAAGAACCAGCTAAAAAAGACCAACTTTGCGTTCCCCGCACCGGTGTAGTATTTCTTGTTGTTAAACCCACCAACAACTATCATCTTGTCAATCATACAATATCCAGAGATCAGAAGTTTTGTTTTTTTTCAGAGACCGTGGATTTTTCGCAAACTTTTTACCATGGATTGGTGAGTGTGTGAATGCATGCATCTCATTTAAACGATATTAGATAGTGCTGATAGTGATAGATCGCGCCACGCCAACCTATGACAAGAAGTACTTTCTGCGACGTTTCAACATGCCAAGGGATATGATCCTAGACATTATGCGATAACTAGAGTCAACTGATGACTTTTTCCAGCTGTTGCAATGCAGCTGGATATGTTGTCCTTAGTGCTACATAGGTGCACTGCTGCCTAACGGATGTTGGCGTATATCCTCAGCTAGTTCTCTCGACGAAAACTTGGGGAACCCTGATGATTTTTTGCAAATCTGTCCTTAAGACTTACGGCCCGCAGTATTTACGGCCCCAATATCGGAAAAGGTTAAGAAACTGATGGACAAAAATAATCTCCCAAAAGTTAGAAAAAAATCTTATAAATTCAGTGCACTTAGAAACTCAGGGAACTTATCAAAAGCTCGGTATACTTTTTAGATTTGACTTAGACTTTCCCGAGGTTTAGCTATTCTCCCTGATGTCATAGGAACATACCATAAAATCAGGGAACTTTCCAGAAAATCGGGGAGCTTTCCAGAAATTAAGGGTTCTTCCTAGAAGTTCAGACAACTTTCCTGAAATTCAGATTGTTTCCTAGAAACTCAGGGAATTGTCAGGGCTTACCACGAGGGAAGTTTCTAAAAGTAAAGGGTTCTTCACAGAAGTTCAGGTAACTATCCAGAAATTCAGGGGGCTTCCAGAAGTTTAGAAAACTTATCAGATTATTTTGGGTATTTTTTCAGAAGTTCATAGAACTACTCAAGGTGTTCAGGGAACTTCCTAAAAATTCAAGGAACTTTCCAGTAAATTAGAGAACTTCCAATAGAGAACAATCAAGAAATTCATGAAGCTTTTCAACAGTTTGCGGATCTTCCTTGAGATTTAGTGAATTTCTTAGAATTTCATGAAACTTGCTAGACATTTACAGAACTTATAAGAAGTTCAGCAAACATGTAGGAGTTCAAGAAACTTCCTTGAAGTTCAGGGTTTCTCATGAATTTAAAAAAAATCTCAGAACTTCAGGAAATGCTCACAAAGATCATGGAACTCCTCCAAAGATCAGAAAACTTTCCAAAAGATCAGGAAACATCTCAGACGTTCATAGAACGTTCCAGAAATTCAGAGAATTTCCCAGAAGTTCAGGAAACTTTCCAAAAGCTTGAAAAAACTCCTAGATGCTCAGGGGATTCAGCAATTCAGGAAATTTCTCAGTGGTCCTGCGATCTTCCAAGAATTTCAGAAAACGTCCCAGATAAACAGGAAACTGGTTTTTTTGAGCATTCGAAAAGTTAAGGAAACATTCAAAGGATTTTTTCATAAGTTTGGAGAGCTTCCTAGAACTTCAAAGATCTTTCCAAGTGATCAAGAAACTTTCCAATCGTTCCAAAAGCATCCCAAAAGTTCAAGTATTTAAGTTTTAAGAAGAACTTAAGCTTCCTACTACTCGAAATTTTTTCGAACCCAACCAAAACGAGAATAAAGAAACCAACTACTATTTAATCAATTTCATAGAATTTCCACCTATTCAAAATCTTGGAGATCATAAAAAGTTCGTGTACAGTTTAATAATATCTCGGTAAATTCCACGGCTTCCAAGATTTTTTTTCAATTTCTCGTAAGTTATTTAAATATGTGCGATATTCTGCTTTTTATCACAGTTTCAGTTAAAACGCGGGAAAAATGCGGGAATTTTTATGTTAAGATTGCGCGGCCACCCTGCAATATCTATTCATATTCGATTCTGCTGGGATTCGTCCACAATAGACCCACTGTGCACTGACAGATTGACGTTCACGCACTGATAAAAATTTGACACAAGAACGAGCATTGCTTACACTGAAAAAATCATTCATTTAGCTACTACTGGAAATACATGTAGATATTTTCCAATACTAAAGTAAGTGACTTTTATATGAATATCACTTTCTATGTTTTTACTTGAATAATCATTTACATTTCACTGGACACATAAGATTCACTTGATTTTGTAAAGCATTTTCCACTTCCTGAATCACATCAAAGTTGAGTGAATTTCTAGTGGATATTTTCCACTGATTATGTGAAATTTTTTTTTGGGTGTAGATCAACTGACGAGTGCACGGGTGAATTTTAGTTCATGCATTGATGAAAATTTGACAGGAGAGTGCTTTGAGAAAAATTCTATCGTCATACCGACAATTAAATCATGGTAAAGATGACTATTGCCTATAATGGTTACAATAACCATGAAAATGTGCAAATTCAACACGTTCATGGCATTCTTGATATTCCGACATTATGGTAAATGTTGAATCAAATATATTTAATGGTCGACCATGATAAAAGTTGGTTCCAAATCACTTTACTGCAATAATAATTATAAAACTCGAAATAATGGTAAAATTATATATCAAATTTGTCTCTATGTGCGGCACTGTTTACTAGGAATGAACACCAGTTCACGAATGATGAACAACTCGATGACCAGTTCACGAATGATGAACGCTCTTGATGTCAAATTTAAATTTTCATCAGTCAATGAACCTAAATTCACCCACTCTGATGAACGAAGTTCATTATTGGACAGTGATTCAGTGGTTTGTTTATCATTTGAACAAAATAGGATCCACTGATAGCTGTCAAATGAAATCCTCTCGTCGAGAGATTAAATTTTATGTAGGGTAAATGGCTCTAATGAGGGTCTATGTACATATAAATAATCCTTAATTTTTTCTCAGTATGCTCAATATGGCTGTATCCTGTATCCTATAGAACAAATTCATTACAAACCAAGTTGATTTCCATAGAAATAAAAAAACTCTACAAGCTCATCCTTTGAACAGTTCTAACTACAAACGCTCGTCTCCCATTCTTTTAGGATGCTCTCCTGGCACAGGCCCGAAATGGCGCCCTGGGTGGTGGCGCCCGAGTTGGTGGTGGCTTCGGCGGCTGCGGTGGTGGCGCAGCCTTTGGCCCAAAAAGTGGAATCGGCGGTGGCACTGCAATCGTCCGGAAGCGAATCTCCCGCAAGAGTCCCGGTCCCGAGCTGACGCAGAAAAAGCGAACGATATTGCCCCCGTCCAACATCAATGGATCGGATATGGTGAGATTGAATTTGGTTTTGGCTGAAAATTTTTCATGACTTTTCTATATCAATCAACAGCAATCGGTACAGTGGGCCATTCATGTGTTCAGGTGGCTCTACTCTGATCTGGTCGTTGTGAACAAGCTGCTGCAGGACTGGGTTGGTACCGTCAATACCGCCCTTTTGTCCTATGTCGAACAGGTAATGTCCAACACCTAGCTCTGATATTGATGACCGGTGTTACTAACTTCCCAACCTTTTTTTCTGTTCCGCAGCACGAAATGATTGTAGAAGTTGTCCGCATCCTGCCGGAGAGTCTACCGCCGAACATGGCCAGCATCTTGTGCGAACCTGCTGAGCAGCCAAATGAAGTGGAGCTTCTATTCGACCTCGAGACCACCCCAGTCCTGCAGATCAAAGCCTTCAGATCGACCAATCAGAAGACGGAAGTGTCGCACTACAAGGCGACCGTGTCCCGATTGAAGACCCGGATGAGTGTCATCATCAACTACTTTGCACTCAAGGGTGAAATGAAGGTGGAAGGCTTCCCGGATGTAGGTTCTTGCCTAATATATTAGCCTTAACTCATTGATAATACGAACGAATCGTTGCAGATCAAAATCCACCTGAACAGTATCGGCCCACTGAAGACGGCCAACGCACAAGACGAGAAGAAGCAGGGAGACCTCATCGTTGAACTGCTTACGTCCTCCATCCGGGACGTCATCTATCCGATCGATTTCTCCATTTACTCGACCTGTCCGCGATTGATGGGCGAGGAACCGGAAGAAATGCTTCCACTCGATTATTCCGGTTATGGGGTATGTTTGCTTCCATCCAATGACTTAGAACCGTTTTAACTCATGTAGAACTCTTTTCTACAGCAATACGACGCTTACCGTTCGTATCAAGATGATGCGTTCAGCACTGGTTTATCCAATACACCAAAGAAACTTCTAGTCAAGGTTATTAAGGCAGATGGGCTTCTGCAGGTGAGTCGTGTGAAGAGTATTAAGAAATGCACAATCAATTCCAAGTGACTTCCTTCTCTAGTGCACTCAACCGTACTGCGTTGCTGAAATGGACGAGCCAGCTCAGAAGCACCAGTCAGCCGGAAAAGCGGGACCAAATCCATACTGGGACGAAACCTTCCTCTTGTGAGTACTCCCAATCCTAGTACCGAATGCATGTGCACCTTTCCGTCATTTTACTTTCTCTGTTGAATCCTCGGCCCAGTGGTACCGGTATCTTATCCACCTTCTCATCATACTCCCTATTCCCGTTCTGTCCCCGTTTCATTTCACATTTTCTTATTCCTAATTCTATCCCATTTTCTTTTGTAGTGACTTGTCGAACCATTCTACTGAACTTCTGTTCGAAGTGTATGACTCTGTAGCAGTAGGTAATGAAGACAATGTTCTTGCCGTCGTTGTTTGTGATGATGATGTTGATAGATCTGTTAAAGTAGACCTAGCACCGGCAGGCGATGCCCCGAAGACGACCAGAGCGTCGTCGTCGCCGTCGCCACCGCCGCCGCCGCCCGTGCTAGATGTAGTTGATGAGAGTGCCGCCAGTGATAAGAGTGTTGCCCAATTGCATGACGATAACAATGCCCCTAATAATATCGATAGCATCAGCAATAGTAATAAACCCAATGTTGACCTTAACCCCCCTAACCTCACGGCGACAGCGACATCGACGAGTTCCACAATGGAGAAAGATGCCTCCGAGGGCAAAAACAGTGCAGATGATCATATTGAAATTGATACTGCGGTCGTCAACGCTGATAGCAGCAGCGATAAAAAGTGCACCGTTTGTGAGTGAATCGCGGCTCTTTTTTCTATAATGCATGATATGGGAAAAATGTAATATGCACTGCTCAATTAGCTGAACGCACTAATCGCATGCCATTTGCTTGGGAGATATTCATTAATCATTCCGTTTGATGAACCAATTACACTTAACATATTGCAGCTTGTATTAGTTGATAATAACATGTGTTGGCAAAGAATTCACATTCCAGTAGCTTCCATTGAATATAGCGGGAAAATTTAGACCGAGTATAATCATGACGCAAAATCGTATCATTCACAGCCGCCGGCGGATTCCAGAGGTTCCTGGGCCTGGGCTTGGTCGGAATCGATGAACTCGCCCACGGTCCGGCATCGACGCAAATCTTGGAACTGCAGCCAAGGCCATACGAGACGGAAAAGATCACTGGCACTCTGACGGTAGAGGTGTAGCTTTTTTAACTTAGGACTATGTCTTTATTTTCTACTGTGGTACAATTTAAAAAATTGCATTACGACCGTCACGAATAGTGGTCAGATTTTAAGCGTTATTATTTCAGCCATTTAAAAAAAAAAAATCAAAATGTTTGCACCAATGGATCGGAAATATTTCTACGCATCAACTTCAATAGAGAACAATGTTGGTTTTGAGCCACATACTACTGAAAAAGTCATAAATGTGAGGCCTTGTCTTAAACAATATTTTGTACCGCACTACCCCGGGAATAGCTTTCGGACTGTTCACAACATCGGGGTAATTAATTAACGCACAATAACGAGCTAAAACTACATTTATTAACGACACATTAAAACGGTACAACCAAAACTGATATGGACGTTTACATGACTAACTATAAACAACAATAAAACACAACCACATTAATAATCCATGTATGCGCATCTTCAGCATCGCACAGTGACAGCTATGCGCTGCTTCGGTTGGACGTAAGCAAGTGAAGCGCAGCGCAATAGGGTGATCCACAACACAAATTTTAACCCCTTCAGGCCTAGGGGATCATATATGAAGCCCCAAAAGGAAAATGGCTGTTTAAAATCACAGGCTGAATAAATTAATACATAATCTTCGGCCAATTTGTTAAAAATCAATTTTCTCTCTGGAAAGTTTTTTATACATATGAATTTAAGACCTTTATTAACGTCCTTAGAACATCCTGAATGATGAAGAGACTTGTAGTGATCGGACACGGAATTAAGAACGATATATTTGATTAACTACTGATCTTTATTTTAAGATTTGATCGTAGACAACCACGTGCGTACGGTTCAACATTTCTACATCAGGGGCTATTCAGGAAACCACGTAGACTTTTATGGGGGGTGGGGGGTGGTGGTGTGTTTGGCAAAACTCTACGCTCCATACAGGAGGCTGCATGGAGGAAAGCTCCATGAAAGGGGGGGGGGGAATTGAGATGTTCAAAAATGAGTCTACGTGTGGTTGCCGAACAGGCCCTCAGATGAAAGCGTGTTGCCGGGCGATGCCACAGGGTCCCCCCAGTTACACCAAAATCTGACGCGATGGCCAGATTGTGTAACTTTTTCGTACGATGGTCATCTGATGGATGCTTCTGTAAATCTGGGTTACAGGTAGAACGCCGCTTTAATCTGGTCAACTGAAATACGCTGCTGTTTTCCCAGAGATGAGAACGTCGAAAACCCTGTCTTTCTCGTCGAATAACTTTGAATGGACCTCCGTAAGGATGCTGCAACGGTCACTGATGGCGGAAGTCACCTCGTACAAACACATGTGTACAAGTTTTCAAACGAAGCGTTAACAAAAACATCTCCAGGGGTGAACTGGAAGAATTCATCAGGGATCCGTGATGCTTGACCATAAACCATATCCGCAATCGATGCACTGTAGGTCGTTCCTAAATTGCTACCTCGGGTCCCAAAAGGATCATCAGAAGTTCATTGAACCAATTCCTAGAATCAACGCACATAATCGATGCTTTTAATGTTCGATGAAAACGTTCTACGATGCCGTTCGCTTGTGGATGATAGGCAGTCGTACGAATGTGGTGTACTCCTAACGATCCGCGTCAGCTCCCGGAAGAGATCAGACTCAAAATTGTCTTCTCTGAAGTCGGTTGTGCCAGGTTTTCTGGAACACCAAATCTTGCCATCGGTGCTGAATACAGTGCTTGAGACACTCGATGATGCTGTCATGTCAACGAGAGGAGCTTCGGCGCCACCTAGTAAACCGAATCATGGTCAGTTGGTAGCGATATTCTTGTGACGGTGGTAAAGGTCCAACCTGATCCATATGTAGATGTTGGAAACGAGCCTTTGGTAGAGTCAAAATTGTCCCAACGGCGAAACGGTGTGTCGATGCATCTCCGATTTTCTGACATTCCCACACAGTGTTTGACAAACTCGTTAATGTCGCGGTTCATAGCTGGCCAAACGAATCGTTCGGATATTAATTTCCCTACTGCCTCGTGCTCCTGGGTGAAAAATTCCCGTGTAGACATTCCATGATGGTTTTTCGCTGATTGCTTGGAACGAATGGTCGTGGTTTTCCAGTAGAGACGTCACAATAGAATCTGTTGAGAGCAGCCACTCATCCTGCACAGCTTAAAATTTCAGCGACGTAAATTTGGACCGCACTGGGGCTGCTCAATAGGCTGTGTGAAAATTCAAATTCCAGTTCCTTGCGGTTTTGGAAGGCTTTTTAGGTCGCTTTAATAACTGTGCAAAATTTCAGCTCGATCGGTGAAACTCTATTTCTTTGCGTTCGAGGTTTTAATTTTACATAGGATTTTATATGGGAAAACTTACTTTTACATAGAATAATCTGGCAGAGGTGCAAGACAAACAATTTCTCTTCAGAAAACACGAACTCTTGACCTTCGTGCCACGAAAAATGTTGGTTTGGCTCTGCCCAACCTCTTTTTCGTTGTAGCCCTCGATACCCCGTGAACCTTGCGTTTCTTTTACGGCTTGTATTCCAGATCCTTCGTCGGATAGTGTGGGTAGTCCGGATCAACACATTCAGGTCAACGAACCACACACCACGTTGATGGTTGCTGGCGTCCTCGTCGAACGCGGCCGCCCAGATCTTGCACGGTCCTTAGCTGAGCCCATCTCCCGGTACCGACGGATGGTGGTATAGATGAAATTCCACTTCACCCCGTGGGATTTCAATCGCCGGAATATGTCGCTGGGTCGCTCACCTTTCGCAAACAACTTTTCTACGACGTTGCGGTAGTCCTTCATCGTCCGCGGTAAACAAACAACAAATGACAGCGGAGCCGACACCCGGTTAGCCTTCCATGAGCTAAAGCTAAAGCTGACACCAATACCAATGCACAGAAGGCACATGGTGCGCACCTAACATCAACGATGAAAAGTTGTATTCGAACTTATTGAACACCCTGAAGTTCATAGGGTTCAGGTCCGGTGAACTCGCCGGCCACTCCGAGCTAGAAATGAACCCAGGAAAATGTTTCGCAATGCAGAGTTGCGTTTTCTTAGCGTTGTTTGTCGGTGCTGCAGGTCCTGTTGGAAAACCCAATCCCTGGAACCCAATCTGTAGAAGTTCCCGATATGTATTAGGGTTGATCTCTTCACGCCTTCAAGGTCAAAAAGTCAGCGGAGTTCGGCCATCACGGGTGATTCCAGCCCAAAACATTTCTGCCGCCCTGGGTGGCCGTCAGCATCGTCGACATGGATTCGTGTCTGTTCTGTTTATTTACGAACTGTTGTACGGTGAAGAGTTTCTCTTCGGTAAACACGATATTCTTCAACCTGCCTTCCGCGGCCGTTCTTATTTCTGCCTCACCGAAAGGTCTTAAACCTTCAGGATCTTGTAGGGCTTGCACCTACAGGATCTTGTAGTTTATCTTTCAGCATCCAACAGAGACTTCGATACAATACGTTGAGATCCTTCGCCAATTTAGTGCTTCGATTGACTCGATAAAGCAGAAAATATCTCAAAGGGTGTTTCGATCAAAATTTGGTCGACTTAAACTTGACGCATTTCCTTTCCATCGTGCATTAAAAAAATATTGCACACTCCATTATTGAAGATGTGTACGTGTAGCATCAATGCACTCTATTTTGATTTTGAGATTAGCACTTCAGTTATCAAAATGTCGTCGAAGAAGAGAAGCAACGCATCAAAATTTTTGCGTGCATGGCGAAAATCCGAACTACTCCACGCCAAGTTGGCGAAATTGTTGAATGTGGCTAAATCAGCTGTTACCAACGTATTAAAAGTGTTCGGTGAACGTTTGTCGACAGCCAGGCGGACAGGGAATGCTCGAAGATCAAGCCGGTGGCCACAATCGAACGGCATCCGGAGCGCCCACGGTTTCGCAGCGGCAACAACCCAACGACTCTCCGTCTGCAGATGTCGCAAAGAAGCTGGGAGTGGCGCCTTCAGCCGTGGATAGAGCTAAAACACGAGCTGGACTGTCGACTTACAAGAAAGTGGTGACTCCAAATCGCGACGATAAACAAAACACGTCGGCCAAAGCACGATCGCGAAAGTTGTACACGACGATGCTGACGAAGTTTGATTGTGTGGTACAGGACGATGAAACTTACGTCAAGGCAGACTTTAAACAGCTTCCTGGACAGGAATTTTATACGGCAACCGGACGGGGAAAGGTGGCAGATATTTTCAAGCACATTAAACTGTCAAAGTTCGCGAAGAAATATCTGGTGTGGCAGGCCATCTGTACCTGTGGCTTGAAGAGCAACGTTTACATTGCGACCGGAACCGTCAACCAGGAAATTTATCTGAGCGAGTGCCTACAAAAACGTCTACTGCCTTTCCTGAAGCGACACAATTGTTCCGTTCTATTTTGGCCGGATTTGGCATCTTGCCATTACGGAAAAAGGCCATGGAGTGGTATGCTGCCAACAACGTTCAAGTGGTGCCCAAGGACAAGAACCCTCCCAACACGCCAGAGCTCCGCCCAATCGAACAATATTGGGCCATCGTCAAGCGGAACCTTAAGAAGACTCAAAAAGCTGTTGTGAGCGAGAAACAGTTCAAGGCAAACTGGCGTTCTGCGGCGAATAAAGTGGACAAGGAGACTGTACAAAATCTTATGGCAGGTGTTAAACGAAAGACCCGGCAATTCGCATTCGGTTAAAAGGAAGCTTAGCTGAATATTTCTCCTGTATTTTGTATTAACTGAACTTGAAAAAGAAAAAGAATTTGACTTATTAATAAAAACTTTGATCGACTCACACACATTACTGTTGACCAAATTTTGATCGGAACACCCTTTACTTCCGATGAGTAAGTGTAGATGTTCTAGCTTGCCAGTATCTGGGCAAACAAGTCGCGAGGAACACCAGTTCATATTTAGGGAATAATGTAAACAAACTTATTGGTTGTCCCGAACAAACATTCAATATGACTGAATGATTATTTGGACACACTAAAACACCTTCAATATACTCACCTTGATCTCACTGTTGATGATGTGAGTGGAAATGGAATCGCGCTATTGGCGGTTGATGCATTTTTCCATTGATGTCATTGGAAGTAGTGCAGTGAAAACTGTATGATTTTATGATTCAACTCTGGGCAATAACATTTTTCTATTCCCGCTTTCTTTCCAGTTTGTGTTCATCGACGCTCCTCCAGCACCGGCTCCTCGACGGCAGTATATGCAGCAATCGTTCGCTAGGGGTAAGTGACGACTTCTAAGCTATTTAATTTCACCTCACGGCCCATATTTTCTAACAATCGCACCCAATGTGTAGACACACGCGCTTTCGTAAAGCTACTAGAGAAACTTCAAAATACGTTGAAACAATTAACTTTTGTGTACAGTTGTCTTGTGGTTTTGTTCTCTTCGACCATTTCTTCTGCAAAGGGTATTCGGTTGCGCAAAGTGGTGAAGCGTTTTCCACCTCGATTCGAACTAGTCGAAATAATAATTTTACAGCAGTATAAAATGCACGCGGTCGAAAAATGATTGTTTGATGTTACAGTATCGATGCGAACTTTCGTTGATAAGTGTCAGCACATTAGTACTTGTTAATAGGTTGCTCATTTTTGTTGCCCTCTCTGTTTTACGCATTTCATACACCTGTCAGTAGAACTCAGCCAGAGCTATCTCAGGAATTATATTTTCTCACATAATCCTCATATAATTTTTTCATATTTTTTTTCTTTCTCTATTTCTCTACTATTGTTTCAGAATACTAAACTGAATTGTTAACATTGTTGTAGCTAATGGCTAGGAAAAATATTTATGATAATTGGACAACGTTTATCGCAAATGTTCATCCACACGCGCATAGGATTTCCTTCTTTTTTTTTCTATTTAATTTTTGCTTTTATTATGACATTGAACAATGACAGATTCGGTGGAAAGTGGACAAGATCGGGCAAATTTTGAGGTATTTTGTTGCCATATTTGAAGATTTTTACTTACGGAATACGATTCGATAGGTTTTGAAATAGATGATTCGAAGTTTTTTCAAAAATCTATCGGAAAGGGGTGGAGCTTGTTGTTGCTTTTCCGGTAGGTTTCTGAAATGTTTCGCCATGTTTTTTTTTTCAGTTAACTTTATTCGAGATAAACTACTACTGTAGCAATTGATTTTATCGACAGTATAGAACTCTTTTTTTTTTAACGCAAGCTGTACATTTTCTATTTTTAATATTTATCGAAAGCTTTGTTCTCTATAATGTAAGTTTGTAATCACGAAAACCAAAAAATATAAATACATATCAATCGTTCGATATTTGCCTAAAGAAAATTTACGGTGTCTTGTTATTTGGGAACTTTTTTTAGTCCTGTCCTTTGATCTTGCTAATACAAAAACGACAAATACCTTCTATATGTTGCGATATATGTGAGTAAAGATATTTCTATGGAAGCACTGCTTTTGCAATAACCGTACTAATTGCGTATTTTTTGAATCGGTGTGGTTTTCTGTGTTATTAACCCTCTTGCTATTCTAATCAATTGTTTGATTTTTTCCTCCTACATTTTTTCATACATTCATTTTCAGTATAATAGTTTACTTAATGCAAATGTCAGTGCATTTTTAGTAATTTTTCGCACAACTTTTGCGATAATTTATCGCGCAACGCATTAGAGTATGATTCAACCTATATTGGTTGGTATTATTCTTGGCAGTGCAGGAAAATCCATTGCTAACACACTTCAAATTTCCCGCCGACACGAATCGTCAAAAAGTTTGAGGATCGTTGAAATATCATGTTCCAAATTTTATCATTCGGGACTGGTCAACTAAACCAAGAATTTAAAATTATTCACATGGAACCATCAGATTTAAGAGTAACCTCTATGCTGCTACCCTCGGTCAATCACCATAGACAATCGTCAACTGTCTTACCAGTCATGGCTGACTGCGACGATAATATATTTCATATAGTCTTTTTCTATCATGAATTGATTGTTCTCCTATAGAATCTGATAAGTCATTCTTAGGGCTTAAAACCGGACATTACCGTAACAGATTTTTTTCAGTCATCTCAGTTGCTCAGGGTTATTTTTCACTGTCTCATCCAAATACTCTTCTTACACATTTTGCATCAATCAAAACATAATTTCTCCCATAATCCGTGAAATTTAATTGCATTTTTTCTGAATGATCCCCTTATACCGACTTCCTCTTTTGTGAATAAAGATCAATGTGAAAAAGATATCTCTGCTGTAGGTTTAAATCGGTCCTCAAACTCGATGTTTTAACATATCTTTGAATCCCCTGCTGAAATGGACCTCTCACATATAGCATCCTTATTGTTTGTTCAAATCGGTGCCAAAATTTGAATAATTTTACTGTGCATCTCTGTTTAAAATTTTATTAAAAAACAAAAACAAAACATCGGGACACTATTTTGGGTAAATCGACCAACTCGTTACTGGAGACGTTATGGCCTGAAGACTGCCAAAGATCCTGTATCAGATTCTCCAACAGCAATCGGCAAATACCCCACCATCACTGATCCTTCCTTTTGCTTCTATGTTGACATACGTAAACTTGTATTCAGCATCACCAATGGCTATTAGAATGATGCTAAACTTCTTTTTAAAATTTCAATAAACACTGACGCTCTTTGAAGGGCGTTATACTAACATGCTTACTAAAATCATGTGCAACTGACAGCCAATTTCAATTTCATATAATTGTTGCTCCTCTAAGAACCGGTACATACGAATAATTTGATACCTCAAAGCAATGAATTCATGCGAATCTCAGAAGAACTTCCCTGATTTTCTCAGAAGAACTTCCCTGAACTTCTCAGAAGAACTTCCTGAACTTCTCTGAGAAACTTTCAAGAAGTTCTTTGAAGAACTTTCCTGAAGATCTCTGAAGAAATTCCCTGAAGTTCTTTGAATAAATTGATACCTCAAAGCAATGAATTCATGTGATTTCCCTGAAC
>JASCZW010007670.1:0-61835 GCA_034211315.2 Aedes japonicus
TTTAAAATCGGATGACTTCAGCTTTCTTTCTTCCTGCTTCCTTACTTCGTTCTCAAATCTTCTCAAATGAGGCAACATTTGTAGCGCTCTTCTAGCAATTTGTTTATTTTTCACCCAACGAACTTCGCATAATATTAGTGGAAAAACGATGTTTCATCATTTTTATCTAAAGCTACCTTCTAGTGATACAATATATCATCATGCATGAACTGGTCGAAATTTTATATTTCTGGAGAAATTTGCTTCTGTAAACAAATATATAAATCGACGATTTCTCACGAACCCGGTTTCCAAATAAAGAGCACAATTTCTTGAACTAAGACCACAATCGGGCAAAAAAATCCTTTTGCTAGCTAATTGTGGTCTTAATTTTTCAAATTGAGCTTTCATTCGCTGAAAAGCTTCGATTCAAATTTTTGCTAACAAAAACACATTCATCCATTTCAAATTTATCCAAATAAAAACAAAAGTAAGTCATGTGCGAAACCTCACCTGTCACAGCCGTGTAGCCTGATTTTCTAAACGGTACGTTTTTGAACAGGCTGAATAAAGTCAGCAGAAAATGACTACATGCAAATGTCAAACACTGTTCGATGTACCGAGTAGATGACAAAAACGCTACTCGAATCGGTTGAAGGAGTGAATATAGTTCATATTTTAAATATGACAAAAATTCCCGATGGATTTTGAAATTCCCGACTTTTTCCCGCATATTTCCCGATAATTTTGGATTCCCGCATTTTTCCCGCATTTCCCGATTTTCCCGAGTCTGTGGCCACCCTGCAACTTTGCGTGCGAGTAGCTCGGATTTTCGCGATGCGCGAGCAAAATTTTGATACGCTGCTCTTCTTGCTTGGACGGCATTTTGACAACTGAAGAGTGAATTCCAAAATCAAAATAGGAGCAACATTCTACACACACACACCTTCAAAATGAGGGGTGTTCAGGTTTTTTAAATGCAAAATTGAAAGAAATACGTCAAGTTGATATTGACCAAATTTTGACCGTATCGCCCTTTACCCGCCTGTGGATAAAAACGAACGAAGGTGAGCCGCTCAGCTCCCACATATTGACGCAATCAACTCGAGTAATCCCGACTGCAAAACTACCATACAACATCATCTAGATCGACAACCCGCTACTTCGCTCAACCACTCGCTTCTTGAATCTCTCGGCATTTTCGCTATAGAGCCGACATGATTTGCGTAATGGCACCGATCAAATTCCAAACACTTTCGTCACGACACATTCTATAGCTTACGTTAACTAAGCTGGTATCTACCAATCTGATGGCGAGCATCTCGCTTCGCAATGGTCCGATTCGGGGGCAGTCAAAGACCACGTGCTCCGGTGCCTCTTGGACATCTGGGTGACGCAGCGTGTCCGAATCGATGCAATCATTGCATGAAGCAACCATGGCCGGGCAGAAACTGCGTAAGGTAGAAATTTACCTCTCCGTGCTTCCTTTTCGTTTAGATCGAATCCGGAACGAGCAGGTGCGTCTAACGGCCGTTCACCCCCGTGTCCCATTTTCGTTGCCATTTAGTCATCGACTCTGCTTTCACAAACTTTTGGACTCCAATATTTCTCCGCTGATAACATTCACTGTCCTCCGCGAAAGTGATGCCAATCGGAATCATTCCGGCAATGACGCATACTGCCTCCGATTAAATATTTCGGTACGCACTCACGACTCGATGAGCCTGAACGTACTGTTCAACTTCACCCGGTTTCACTTGATTTCTAGTGCTGCGACCCAGGCTGGATCTCCGTTACTACACTCGATACACTAGCAAGTAGACGCCGCTTACTTCTGCTAGGTCCGTAGCTGATCGGCATGATTCTGGCACCGCATTGATGGCCTTCAGCACGCGCTTCGAGGATATGGCAAGCCCCCCGATGACGATTTCTGCTTGCTGTAGTGGTGTTTTGTAATTGTAGCAAGTATCGTTACCCACCGAGCTGGCACGCTGCCTCTCGGTGGTAATAAATTATCATCAAAGTAGTCCGTTGTTTACGTTCGTCATCGTCGTCTCTCAACAAGTAAAATCACAACGTAGGGCCTGGTCAAGCCCTCGACGAAACATTGGTTGCGGACCATCAGCACCTCCGTTTTGTGGTGGCGTCCTCTGCATCCAGTTTTCAATTATGCCGCAGCTTCGGTCGCCAACATTTCCACCTTTTACTGATATTACACTTTTACTGATATTACAATGTCATTTGCAAAGCCAATGATCTTAACGTCAATCGTTACAACAGCGCAATATCGATCGCCTCTCCATTGCGGCTGTCTCGACCACTGTCTGAATAGCATCCACTATAAACTTCTCTTTTCGGAAACCAAATTGCATCCTCGATAGCCCTTGATCGCTCTCGGTAAATTTCGTCAGCCTGTTCAGCATAATCTTTTCCCAGCGTATCCAGAAGGCATGTTGGCCTAAACGATGCTGGATCCCCTAAAGGCTTTTCTGGCTTCAACAACCACACTAATTTCTATATTTTCCCCCCGTCCGGGAAATGACTTTCCTCTAAACATTTCCGTAGCACATCCCTGAACATTTCCGGGAATGCCTGAATCGCTACTTTCAGAGCCACGTTAGGAATCCCATCCGGTCCGGGTGCCTTCTTCACCTTAAGCCCTTTCGCCAATGCCACGAGCTCCTCGTTCGAGACTTCCATGCCCTTATCATAACTTCTCTCTTCCTCGCAGTACGGTTTACGTTGCCACGTCGTTGGATCGTGCTTCGGGAAAACGGGTGCGTATGGATAAACGTGTGGATGAATGTATGTGAGTATTATATGAAATTGGTTAATGTGAGTGTATGTGTTGTTGTGTGCATGTAGTTATGTGTGTTTATGAGTGTATGTGTATATTATTTGTTTTCTAATTTATAAAATCTAAATGATATAAACGCTTCAAGCCTGGCCTGTTGTTTTTTTGGCACGGTGGAGGACTGACTACAGCGGAAACGCGACTTGCTTTCTTACCTAACCACTAAAAAAAACCTCATTCTCCGTTTCCCTTCGCCCCCGGGACCACGGTGAAGCGCTACTTGAGGAGAATGTGCTAGTGCTGGTATTAGAATGTTTTTATTGTACAATAAAGTTTTTTTTTACACTGGGGATACGAATCGTGTAAACCCGGTTAAAAATAACCATACAATTACAATACATTAATATAAAATAACATTGAAATCTATTTCCGACCATGAATCTTATTGTTCATGAATAAGATAATGGAAAAATGTATATTGTCATCACAACAGATCTACAATTCACTCCATATGCTTGGATTTTCAACAATTGTGAAACAATACAATGAATAGTAATTGGTTCAAATTTGTTCGGAAAATAACGATTTTTTCTATAGTTAAGATACATAACAACCCCCCTTTTCTATTGTCGATGTCTCAGTTTATATTAGATTCTATTGTGGTAACAATAACTTCTATTGTCATCTTATCATTGTGAACTATAATATTAATTGTACATAATATAGATTCTATTGTATGGTTACAATACATTCAATTGTAAATCTATAAGATTTTTTTGTTCGGGAAGAAACCGCATTTATTCCGGAATCCGTGTAAAAAAAACCGTGCTAATTCCGAAATCCATGTAAAAAAACAGTGTTAATTCCGAAATCCGTATGAAAAAAAAACTTTGATAACATGCTAAGTCTTTTGCAATGAAAAGCACTTAAAAAATTTTCTAAACAACAAAACAATAACAAAACAAGTTACAAATAGGACCGGAGTGAATGTGTGTGGGGATAAGTGGGGTTAATACAAGTACATTCATGATGGCATATCTCGACGCCCTTAATATCTGAAAAGGTGCGGTCTTGAGCAAAGTTGAAAAAAAAGATCGTAGTATGCGGGGCGCGAAGCGAGACGTGAAAAAAATCTCTTGTCATTTGTGCTCCGTTTTCATTTTATTTTTATTTGTATTTTTTTTAAATGTCGGTCATGAAGTGCTCTCCGGAGTGTGCTTCAATTGATTATTACGGGAGTGCCAACCAACCACCATCATACTTTGTGCGTTGCCCCAACGGTGTCCTTGCTACGGATGTGAGTGCATTGCTAAATGACCTGCGATGTGGTTCACTCGTTTCTATAAAATCTAGCATATGAAGTTTTTCGACATTGTTTCGAAGTAATTATCAGCTGGACTTAATTCTGTGCTTCTATTCGGATAATGAAGAAATTGTGCGATAAAACGATACCCGTGTCGTCAATCTTCAACTGGAGGTTATTGTCATTGCTCGATGCTAGTTGCTTGATCGGGCTTTTTCGGGCTAGTTGCCTGATCCGACACCCCTGCCCTTCGGTTCAGAAAGGGGTATGGGCGCGTTCTGTCGAGTCGGTCGTAGCAGATTCCATGTGTGAATCGGCTGCCCCATCAACGTTCAAAAGTGCCTGAACCAAATGGACAGCTTGTAATGATCACTTGAAGATGCGATGGGGGATCATTGCCCTGTTATTCACAAATGAAGCACGTTGTAAAACGTTTCTTGTATTCTTGTATCCTTTCTATTTTCTTCCCTATCCTATGACCACGAGCAATATCATATCGTCATCCTAAAGTCAACTCTTCAGATGCAGTAACATCGAGACAACACAGAGCAAAGAACGGTATAAACCTTAACCAATTTTACTTTCAGACAAATTTTCTAACACAAGCTAAGCAATCAAATGACCACTACAAAATATACTGAATATCATCATATCGACATAATATATAACGGGAAAAGGGAGGGACCATCAGGGCACCAAAGTGAAACGATTTGGATAGGGAGCATGGGACTGCCTCCTCCCTATTGTTATTGGAATTCCTTTAATCATACATAATTTTTTTGACCATTTGGTTCAATCTAAAACTATTTACAAATCATAAAAATGTTAATGTGTGAGTGGAAGTGTGTATGTGTGTCCATGTGTGCGTGAGAGAGTGTGTGCCTGTATGTGTGTATGTGTATGAGCGTATAACTCTGTGTCGGCGCGTCCTTCCTCTCTTTTCAGAAAGGGGCTGTTCATAAACCACGTAGACAATTAATGGGGGGGAGGGGTTTCGAAAAAGTCTACGTTTGTCTACGATGGGGGAGGGGGGGATATACCAAAAGTTTACGTAGATCTTTTTTTCTCTCTACAAAACGGAGCAAAATACCGTCATAACAAACATATTCCAGGTTGAATCCAAACATAAAATTAGTTTATTTTGGCCGCAAACATAAACTTGCTTTCTTTCTAACATATTCTATGTGTAAAACCAATGTGACATCGATGTTTGAAATTAAAATCATATTATGTTTATTTTCAACATATTAATGATACGAATAAACGTACAAATTTTGGATTTTACTGGTTGCGTTCTAAATTCAATTTATTTATTCTATGAGCCTTGGTTATTTTAGTCCTGGATTTAGCTTAAATGCTAACATTTTCCAGTTTCAATAAGTTTGCTCAAAGATGCACTGCACACAGTTTCGGGCCCTGAACTATATAAAAATTGTTGCAATACATCAAATCAGTGTAATATGGCAGCTAATTAAAAAATGGAGCATAACGTCCCATTCCCACTACAACCTATATTACGTGATATAGACTATCTTCATATTAGCATCTATACATCTAAAGACTGTCTACGTTAAATTTCGGACACCAAAAATAGTAGCAAAACCAAATTTTCACATTATTCAAAAATACCGATTGTTTATTTCACAATAATAGATTTATATCTACATTTGAAACAGTTGATTAAGATGTTAATCCATCTTTCTGTTAAATTCCCAAACTTCCTGTTTTACATCCGCGAACAGGTTCCGTACGGTATCCTCGGAAACGCCCGCGATTCTGCATTTTGTCTTGAAATCATCGGTGCCATTTGCTTTCTTCTTAATTTCGAAGAGTTTCTACTTGATTAGAATCCAGTACTTCTCTATTGGGCGAAGTTCTGGACAGTTTGGTGGATTGGCTGCTTTTGGCACGTATTTGACCTCTTTTACCTTATACCATTCCATGACGGATTTTGCATAGTGACAAAACAGACTGTAGAGTCGTGGTTTCTGATAAACAATAGCAACCGCTTTTGCAGACAATCTTTCTCGTACACATCCTTATTGATAGTGTCGGTAGAGACGAAACTTTTAGATTTTCAACCACAACTACATATGGTCTGCCAAATCAAATACTTCTTCAAGTATGTTTACACCTTCTTTGTCCGAAAATGCTTGACAACGGCATTCCTTTGCATTGCAGTATAAAAAGCCAGACCCTGAAGCTATTTAAAGTCTGCGAGTACGAATGTTTCGTCGTCCATTTTGATACAAGAAAATGTTTGCGAAAAATTGTGTCAAGCACCTTAGCACGACTTTTTGCAGTGAAATTTTGCATGTAATCAAAGGTGAGCACCTTTTTCACTTTGTAAGGCTTCAGTCCCTGTTCCTGCTTCACTTTTTTTACGTTTGATTTTGACTTTCCCGCCACATTTCGCACAGAAAGATAGGGATTTTTCTCAATAATGGCTATCACCTTTTTGTCCATTTATCCGGAGCACAATTTCCGATTTGTTCTACTTCCAACCTTCCGATTCACAGTCAAGTGCTGGCCAAATGATTTGCAAACATATAACACGGTACTTTTGGGAATTTTAGTTTCTTGGCAGGATCGCGTACCGATAAATTCGTATTTGCCGCCGTTCCTTAAAAAATGCGTGTCGAAATGATTCAACGCCATTTTACTGAATGTAACAACAATGTAAACATGTTGTACCACGAAATAAAGTGGAGAGTTTCAGCTGTCACATGAGTGAAACGTTTTAGCGATCCATGAAATAATTCAAAATCTACACAGAAATAAAAGTGTCCGACATTTACGTTGACAGGCTTTAATTTTCACCAAAAAATAATTTGCGTTCTAAATCCAGCCACTTCCCTGGGGGAACCCGGATCCCGAAGCGTCACCAGGTCTGACCAATGTGACCGAAAACTCTCAGGTTGAGCACCAGTAATCTTGATTTGTAAAATCATGAAGTTTGATGTGTCGCAATCCATAGTTTGGAATCGTTCTATATCTCGCCATTTCCCTGGGGGAACCCGGAATCCGCAACGTTACCAGGTGTGGCCAATGTGACCGAATACTCTCAGGTTGACCACCAGCGGTATTGTTTTGTAAAATCATGAAGTTTGATTTGTCGCAAGCCAGGGTTTGACATCATTCGAAATCTGGCTACTTCCCTGGGGGAACCCGGAATCCGGAACGTCACCAGGTGTGGCCAATGTGAAAGAATACTCTCAGGTTGACCACCAGCGGTATTGTTTTGTAAAATCATGAAGTTTGATGTGTCGCAAGCCAGGGTTTGACATCTTTCGAAATCTGGCTACTTCCCTGGGGGAACCCGGAATCCGGAACGTCACCAGGTGTGGCCAATGTGAAAGAATACTCTCAGGTTGCCTACCAGTGGTATTGGTTTGTAAAATCATGAAGTTTGATATGTCGCAAGCCAGGTTTGATACAGTTCTAACTCTGGCCATTACACTGGTAGGGTACTTCCTTCACGATTCCCGATAATGAATCCGGAACTACGGAAAATAACGAAGTGTCCGCTACTCTTCTATAAACTAGGATAAATTTGTGATCGTATGGAAAAAGTTGCATCTAATTTGGTTAAGGGTACGCAGAGTTACAGATAAATTAAAAAGGAGTTTTTCAATATAAGAAGTGTCAGGCAATTGGGTAAAAAACTACATTTTCCGGAAATAGCCATATCTCGGTTGTTTACGGGCCGATTCACGATCTTTAACCACTGACAGACTTGTTATGAATTCTAGTTTCTGATGAAAATATAATATTTCCGATTTTCAAGTAACATAAAAAATAACAAGCTGCAGAAAATTAGCACATTTGACATAACCTCAAAGTATCCGTGATATCTCCGGTGCCCGGAAGTCAAATCAAATTTTGATTGAACATGCTAAATCTAGAATAAATTCCCCGTCGAACGCTTCTAGTTTCATCAAAATTATTTAATTATTCACTGAACTGTATCACTTTGAATCTGGACAAAATTTTGCTAGTCTTCTCCTTTTTGATCATCCCCTGTAGATATTTATCACAACTATGTTATAGTGAACTATAACATAGATTTCAAGCTCCGTGTGGCGGCACCTTAAGGCATCACTATTTTGAAGTCCAGTCACACGTGTATGAAATAAATATATAAAATAAAAATTCTTGTCATGAACTACCATTTTTTTGCTCAGGCTTAGCTGCGTTGCTACGGATGTGATAAAAAACTTGATTTGTTTTTTTCAGTGAAAACCATCTAAAATAAAAGTGAAACGAATCAATTGTGTTGCTGCAGGTATAGATAATCGATTTAACATAAAATTCACGGATTATGTTAGTTTTCGTGCATTTTTGTTATCAAAATCTTAACCACGGATTAAGGACAACGCCAAATTTATGATTTCCTAATTCCGTGTTTGAGTTGAGTTACACAATGCTTAGACCTTGTAAGAAGTGGAGCCACCATTCGAGCTGCCTTCGGATGTTTAATGTACCGGGAAGCATAATTCGCGAATAAATCAAGAACCGTCACACAAATTCACTTAGAACTCCGACAGTTCTCAGTGTTGAAGGTGAGGATCCTATTGTCAAATTAATTGTTGACATGTCCAAAGCGGGATTCCCTGTAAACGCTCAACACCTTCGTGCTAATGTAGCTCAATACCTGAGACAGATGGAAACCAAGAACCCTTACAAAAATGGAGTTCCAGGAGAAAATGGAGTGCTACATATTTTCAGCTTATCGTTAACCAAAACGAACCCGGCTGCTAACCTATCCTCAACTATCCAACATCCCAGTGATTTCTCGTGGAAGTGCAGAGGATTTCTCGGCTTCCTAAAAAACGAGTATCATGTCAACACGTTTCTTCCCATTCCCTACTTGACCAGCATTCGGACACGGCCGGCGCCGGTATTGCTTTTACACATTGAAGATGTATGATAGTCCCAAACATCATCTTTTGGTTCTTTGTGCAAATACAGCTGATCTGGCAATAACGGAATTGCATCCGTGGGCGGTCAATCATGCTCATGAGGTTGGTAAATTTGTACTGAGTTTTCAAACAGCTGAAAATGTTATCAAGCAGCTGAATCATCAACACATGAAATGTAAGGATGATTATAAAAATTGTATAAAGTTATGTTATGAAGCATTGGTGTTTTCTTTAATTTTTAATAATTAATTTAAAGCAGCAGAAGGCTAGCTACCTTAAATAAATATATACAGGGTGCGGCAGAAACTAATGCGAAAATGTTCAAACTTGAGTATTTGGTTAATTCGTGTAGCTAGTGAGTCGAAAGTGTATTTTTATATGTTTACTTTCAAGTGCTGCATCCAAACATTCTATTTGTTTTATTGCAAATTCGTCAAAATGTTCGTGTAAGAAGTGATCACCAGTTGTTGCTCGCCCAGAAGAAGCCGAAAGAGATTGCCAAGGTCGTAGGGTACCATTTGGCATCAGTTTACCGCATAAAAAGTCCCTGCAGGATGGCCCTATGCGGCGGAAGCCGGGAAGCAGACGTCCGCGCTTTGCATGCACGCCGAACGTGATCAAATCGGTCCGTGCAAAAATTGCTCGTAACCCGGTGCGTTCCATAAGAAAACTTTCAAATATAGCCAATATTTCGGTGAAATCCATGCGGAGAATCATCAAAGAAGACCTGCATGCATCTTCAAGAGCCAGAGTTAAATGCCACTTGATTACGCGCCGGGTCAAGGAACTACGAGTGACTCGTTCCAAGAGATTGCTTTCCTTGTTGAAGAAGGAAAATATGATAATCCTGTTCTCCGACGAAATGCTTTTCAGCATCGATGCGGCCAACGTTCATTTCACCGCAGAAAATGGAGAACGTTCCGAAAATAGTGAAATTCAAATTTCAAACCAAACATCCGGCTGGTGTCATGATGGTTGGCTTGGTGGCGTCCAACGGTTTGAAAATGCTACCTGTTTTCATTGATGCTGGAGTTAAAATCAATACCGAAGTATATATCGGTATTTTAAAGGACCAAGTGCTTCCCTGGGTGAAGGCCAACTTCTCCGAGGACGGAAACGTTGTCCTACAGCAGGATGGAGCGCCGTGTCACACGTCCAATCGAACCCAACAATGGTCGAGCGATAACATGAAGTTTTGGCCGAAGGATTTGTGGCCCGCTAGCAGTCCAGATCTTAATCCGTTGGATTATTCGATTTGGGCATATGTTGAAGCACGAGCCTGCAAAACATCACACCCTAGTGTGTAAACCTTGAAGTCAACCATAACACGCACATGGCAGTCAATTGCGGAGGACTACGTCCGAAAGGCATGCTCTGGCTTCCGGCGTCGGCTAGAGGATGTTATTAATAAAAATGGAGGACACATTGAATAAATTTGTCCTGTTTTTAAAAGGACTTTATAAAGATAACTGCACTCGAAAATGTTGATATTATTGCTTGAATTAGTTAAAAATGGGATTTGAAAGAAATGGAACAAATTTTCGCATTATTTTCTGCCGCACCCTGTATATAGTCTACCATATTTTCTTTATCTATGATGGATTTTTGTTACGATTGCTGTTAATTTAATTACATCCACATATCAATTTCATCAACGCCTGTTTGCTTGTTATAGAGCAGCGTAACTGTCAGTTTATAATGTGTGACTATTTTCTTTAAATCTTGGTTGCAATATTCGGTTTATTGGTTCACTTTAGGCAAATTTAGATCATTCGAAGGTCGTGTAGATAATCTGTTCAGCTTAACCAGTAAAGTCATGGTGTCTAAAAAGTTGAAATGGATAAATGAACAACTGTAAATTGATCAATAAAACGCTGGTCGAACTGGGAAAATGAAACAGCATAATTGCCGATCTGCATGACACGAACAACTCTCTGGGAATAAACACAAATTTCAACCAAACATGAAAACTATCCCTACTGCTATGCTAATTTGCATGCAGGGGTTATAGGTCCGGGAAAGGATCTTTTGATAGCTTATGACATCTACCGCCTCTAGAAAACGAGGCTCCAATGAAAATGAAACAGAATTTTTTTGCATAACTCGAGAACTAATCAATCAAATGGAACCAAATTTGGCATGTATAGGTTTTTAATGGCAAGTAATGTTTCAACAGTGGCTTAAAACTTCTCCCCTCTTTATGAGGAAACGAAGAGAAGAGGAGGGGGGGGGGGGGGCGGCTATAATACAAATGAAACACAAATTTCAACCAAACAAGAGAATTCTCCATACTATTATGAAAATGTAGTTGCAGGGATTTTTGGCTTCGAAGAAGTTTCTCATGATGGATCCAGACCAGGGCTTTCCGATTTTGGGTGTCACAGAATAAATCACATGGTGCGTTTGCTTTGCGAACCTACACAGGCGTCATTTACTACACTGGCAAATGCGCTTCACCGAACGATACGGATCACGACACAAAAGGAGAATTCTCGATACTATTATGAAAATGTGAATGCAGGGATTATTGGCTTCGGAGAAGATTCTCATGATGGATCGTGACCAAGGCTTTCCGATTTTGGGAGTCACAGAATAAATCACATGCTGCGTTTGTTTTGCGAACCTACACAGGCGTCATTTACTACACTGTCAAATGCGCTTCACAGAACGATACGGATCACGACACAAAAGGATACGATAAAAGTTTGGCTCAGCGGACAAAACGATTATGCATGAGTCGGGGCCCACTAGTTTCATTTGGTATACAAAAACGGATCCATCCATATTCTGTATGTTGTTGATTCTTAATTACGATGGTTCACCGGCTGTTACAGCTGGCGAATATAATTCATGAAACGGTTGAAAAAGAGTTTCGTTCAGATTATTGGAAAGGTGTGCTGTAAAATAAATTAATTTTTTCGCAGCACAGCAGTAAATGTTGTTTTAATCAGTTCGTTCATTTATTAAGCTCAGGCGTGTATAACGCTTTGCGGAGTCGATATTCAATATTGTTATTAACAATGTTTTATTATTGATTTCAGTAAAAGTGGGATGCCAATTACTCGTGCATAGCTCAAGGTAACTTATTTAACAGCAGTAAATGGTTATATGAGACATTAAAAGATTTGTTTTGTTTGGGTTATGTGGATTCAAGGCGGGCGCTCAAAAATTTAAATCAATTACCTAACTATACGTTCGGTTTCCACAGCATTCCTGTCGACGAAGTCCAGTGATTCAGGTGCTACAGTTGGTTGGCGATCCGAGTCTACACAAGATTGGACCGCAGTAGTGGTTCAGACTTAAACGATGACGGCAAGACCGTTTAATTTTGTAACGATAGGGAAATAAGGTACACGACCTAAGGGCGATCCTGTTTTTCGACTTATGGCCCATCTGACGATATTTCGCTACATCGCTATTTTGGTTATTTGAATTATATTCTTTAATATTAAAATTTAGATTATAAAATAATGTTACATAGAACCAAAAAATTGTTTGCCAGTCGGTCAAGCCAGCAACAGCTGCATTTCCATGAAAGGACTCCACCTGGTAGCGCTCGGTATCGGGGGATACTTTTGTTGGTTTAGCTTAAATGCATCTTTGAATTTAGTTCTGCTGTACACACTTAGTTTTTTATAATGAGGTCGGTAAATTTGTACTGGGTTTTCAAACAGCTGAATCATCAACACATGAAATGTAAGGATGATTATAAAAATGTTATATTTTTCTATTAATATATAATGTTCGAATGAAGTATTCAGTGTAAATTTTGGAAGAATTGATGTTTTCTTTAATTTTTAGTAATTCATTTGAAGCAGCAGAAGGCTACCTTAAATAAATATATACATAGTCTACTATATTTTTGTTACCTATGATGGATTTTTGTTACGATTGCTGTTAATTCAATTACATCCTCATATCAATTTCAACAACCCCTGTTCTCTTGTTATAAAGCAGCGTAACTGAATTACAAAGCTTGAAATCTTGTTGTTTTTTTCTCTTCGGGATGCTATACAATCTCCCTTTCAACCACGCTGAGGTTTATAAGCGAATGATTACAGTTTTTTTTAATTTAAATGTTTCAACCGTATGCCATTGAGCAATTATACGGTTTTTTAGTATGTAATGCCAAATTGCCAATATTCCGAACGAACATCTGGCAAAAGTATCGTACGCCATAGTGCATGACGCCAAACAACGTATTATCAACAAACAATAGAAAACTAGCGATTTAAAATAGGCTTACTACTTTAGAACCACATTGGTCTCTAGTACAACATAGAGCACTCCATTGTTTCGCTTTTCGGTACATAATGCTTCGTGCATGTTTTGATTCGCTGTGAAAGGCAAGGAACAGCTTCAGCCCCCCGAGACCCTATTCCAAGCATAAGGTAAACGTTAACCCACTACGCCCTTTCTGCAGTATGACACTTCACTAGATAACTGTAGATATATGCGTCAGTTCTGGACCCCAGGGTATGTTATGTAATTGACGTACCTGTGTAAGATTTTTTAGCGCTGCGTCAATATCATTACAATGTATATTTACAGCATAGTTCAACCATAGACATCTTGATTTGTATATGATGAAGTTCTCCTCAGTTAAATATGTCACATATAATTGAAGACCATTGAACAAATTTTGAAACAAACGATTATCACTGAAATGTTAAAAATTATAAATTAACAAATAATTTCTTCCCATCATCACATAACTTACCTTTCAACAAAACCCAGACAGTTTCCTACAGCATTATCGTGGAATAATTCTAAATACAACATAGCCATTCGAAACAATCCTGTTATTTCACGATTCGTTAGCTGATTCCAAGATTGATAATTGTTATAGATTGCGAAAATATCATACACGTGAATGTATGAAGAACAAATTTCGGATGGCATTTGTTCATTCCAATATAAGGACACATTTTGCAAATAAGTGTATATAAGTCCATACAGATCAATTGCGTCATGCTAAAATGATTTTAAAGTACCATCAAGATATTAAAAACATAATAACACTTACCTCAATTTTAGCAACCATGCCATCAAAAATAATTTTACTCTGCTTAATAAAATGCCCGATTGTATTGTCAGTAGCATATTTTTTGTGATTGTCTTTTTTATTCCAATGGCCGTGTAGTTGATCAGAAAATGGAGTCGATGTATCAACGTATGTGTTCCTGTAGAACAAAAAAGGAAGAAGGCTTAAATACACCTGATTCTGGTGTCTTCTTAACGAGGGATGTTATAGGAAAAAGGTAGAACATTATAGAATTCCTGGGTGAGTTGATGGGTAGAAGGGGGGGGGGGGCGTGTAATTATAAGTGATTAACATTGCCGAATGAAGCTGTAGATATCTGTTACAAAATTTTATTGGAAATTATTCCCCATGAAATACCTGTAGAGAAAAAACCACGTCTCAGAAACACAAAGAAACCAGTGTGGTAGGCATATGAAAAATCTTAAAAACCAAAAGCTAACACGCAGAAAAATATGTTGTAAATTCAAAAGGATTATGTATAGCTACAACAAATTTTATTGTAGACTCACGGCTTACCTGTATTTTCTTTTGATTCGACCATTAAGTTATTCATTTCAACAATAAGTATTGTTGTTTCTAAAAATGCTGCAAGATAACCTGCTGTAAATTTCAAATCATAAATATAGTTACAACAAAAATATTATTTGTCGAGACAATGCAAATGTTTGATTGCATCGACAAAAGCGGTCATTTTAAAACGAAAAATTGTATTATTGTTTCTACAATATTATATAATTAATTCAAAAATATTCAACTTTTGTGATAAATAGTAGTTTTCTTGTTTTTGTGGAAGAGGTTTTTGAGATTCAAATAAAATTCATCAAAGTAAAAACAAATTTTTAAACATGATTTATTATTGTTATAAAATTACAATGTCTAAAGAAAAACTATCTTCCAACTTATGCAAATTGGTTGGAAGTAATTCTAAACTTTCTTTATTTGAAATAACAATTATTTTAGTTGTTTTGTAGAGTTTGAACGATTGCAGATGCTCATCAAAGCTGCGCATGTTTCCTTACGCTCTATGGTTTTCAGCGTACCGACCGTGTACAGATTTGCTGAAATAATTATGTGAATATAAATAAAATTGTATCAATACAAAGGCACTTCAAACTTACCCAAAAAAACGTTAATTATAGAAGCCCAGTCATCCCAAACTTTCCAATAACTCGAAGAACGACAAAGTTTCATCATCGACGCGTTCAACTACTAACTCTTTCACGTCAGCCATTTAAGCAAGATTTTCAGATTGCTCAAAAATCAAAAAGGTGGTATCCGCAAGTAGAGTGGCTGTGAAGAGAGTGACGCCTTGCAAAGCCACTCTATGTCGTAAGCATCCGATTATTAATTTTTTTTCCAAATTATGATTTACACATGAAGTATTTTTGATCCAGCTATAAATATTTTTGATTCTACGAAATAAGATTGTTGAAGCAATAAAAATAAGAAGCAAATAATAAATTTGCAATATCAACAAAATATTTTGTAGATTCTAATATTATGATTTTAAATTCTAACAACAGTGTTGTTGAAGCAAAAATCAGGTGTATTCGTATCAATAAATTATTTTTATGATACAAATAGTATTTTGTTATTGAATTTATTCTCAGATATTGCTGTTTCAAACTACCTCTATTCCTCTGCGTGAAGCGCATAAAATATACAAAATATATAACAGCAGGGAAGTTTTACCAAACTATTTGGACACATGCAATCAAATAAATTTTGCTATCAGTAATGCATTTGCAGAATATAATGCAAAAACTCATTCTGAAATTAAGACTTACCAAAAGAACTTCACGCAGAAAAATATGTTGTAAATTCAAAAGGATTATGTATAGCTTCACCAAATTTTATTGTAGGCTCACGGCTTACCTGTATTTTCTTTTGATTCGACCATTAAGTTATTCATTTCAACAATAATTATTGTTGTTTTTAAAAATGCTGCAAGATAACCTGCTGTCAATTTCAAATCATAAATATAGTTACAACAAAAATATTATTTGTCGAGACAATGCAAATGTTTGATTGCATCGACAAAAGCGGTCATTTTAAAACGAAAAATTGTATTATTGTTTCTACAATATTATATAATTAATTCAAAAATATTCAACTTTTGTGATAAATAGTAGTTTTCTTGTTTTTGTGGAAGAGGTTTTTGAGATTCAAATAAAATTCATCAAAATAAAATCAAATTTTTAAACATGATTTATTATTGTTATAAAATTACAATGTCTAAAGAAAAACTATCTTCCAACTTATTCAAATTAGTTGGGAGTTATTCTAAACTTTCTATATTTGAAATAATAATTATTTTAGTTGTTTTGTAGAGTTTGAACGATTGCAGATGCTCATCAAAGCTGCGCATGTTTCCTTACGCTCTATGGTGTTCAGCGTATCGACCGTGTACAGATTTACTGAAATAATTATGTGAATATAAATAAAATTGTATAAATACAAAGGCACTTCGAACTTACCCAAGAAAACGTTAATTATAGTAGCCGTCAATCCAAAACTTTCCAATAACTCGAAGAATGACAAAGTTTCATCATCGACGCGTTCAACTACTAACTCTTTCACGTCAGCCATTTAAGCAAGATTTTCAGATTGCTCAAAAATCAACAAGGTGGTATCCGCAAGTAGAGTGGCTGTGAAGAGAGTGACGCCTTGCAAAGCCACTCTATGTCGTAAGCATCCGACTAATAGATTTTTTTTTCCAAATTATGATTTACACATGAAGTATTTTTGATCCAGATATAAATATTGTTGATTCTACAAAATTAGATTGTTGAATCAATAAAAATAAGAAGCAAAAAATAAATTTGCTATATCAACAAAATATTTGTAGATTCTAATATTATGATTTTAAATTCTAACAACAGTATTGTTGAAGCAAAAATCAGGTGTATTCGTATCAATAAATTATTTTTATGATACAAATAGTATTTTTTTTTTGTTGAATTTATTCTCAGATATTGCTGTTTCAAACTACCTCTATTCCTCTGCGTATTCTATAATTACGTAAAAACTTGAATTGAATTGAACTGAATTTAATTGAGACCTTTCCTTCAATAATGTCACTTGACTAAAATTTGGCTCAGAAAAACTTGTGATCTCTTTGCAATTTTGTTTCAAGAAATTTATACTTTTATACAGAAAATAATCGCGACCGCGGTTATCTTGCATTTCATCCTGAAAGTTCAAGGGATACTGGAGTCAATCAAATCCAAGTACAGGACATTTTGCTGATTTTAGGATGCCTCAAAAGGACCTGGACCTTATGGAATTCCTCCAGTATTTATGAAAAATCTTGCAACATAGCGAACTGCTCCATTATTTTGGCTCTTCGATATATCATTTGAATCTGGAAACTTTACAAAAATATGGAAATGCTCATTCTTAGTGCCTATCTTTTTTTTTTTTAACTTACTCGTTTATTTGTGAGGCTCAAGTGCCATGGGCATAACGGAGCCGAGTTCTTTTTCATTTTTATAATGACAATAACTTACTAACTATGTTAATTTTGGAAAGCCGAAAAACTCACGACTTGGTCGAGGTTAGCGATTACAATAATTCGGGTAGGAATGGGGAAGTAGGAATCTTAACGTTAGCTTTCAACAGCAGGTTGGCGATGCGAAATTGTTGCTGTTGGTCTGGCGTAGATGTTGCGTTGCGTTAAGCTGTAACGATACAACGGAAGCGGTATTACGGGGGAGGGGCGAGGTGGACATGTTAGAACGACAGCTAAGAGAGGATCAAACGAATACATCTATTTGTTTCAAGAACTTGTAAATTAGCCCCATATAGTCCAAGTCCAGCTTACCCAGCACATCTCTGATATCTTCCTTCTCTGGTTTCCCTCGGGCCCGTAGGGATGCGCAAAGATCAGATCTGGCAATTTCGAAATCGAGGCAATACCAGACAACATGGTTGATGTCCTGATAACCTGCACCACAGCCGCATTGATTGGTGTCTGAGAGCCCTATTCGATAGAAATGCGAGCCTAGCGAGTAGTGATTGGACATTAGACGACACATTACCTTGATAAAATCCCGGCTAATATCCAACCCTCTGAACCACGATTTTTTCGATACCTGTGGGAGAATAGAATGTAACCATCTGCCCAGATCCCCTGCATCCCATTTTTGTTGCCAGCTGATCAGGGCCTGTTGACGGGAAATAGCAAAAAATTCGTTGAAGGCGATTTGTCGATCATAAATATCGCCTGTCATAGCGCCCACCTTGGCAAGTGAGTCCGCTTTCTCATTACCCGGAATGGAGCAATGAGAAGGGACCCAAACCAAGGTGATGGTGTAGGAATTGTTTGAAAGAGCACTCAAAAGAGATCGTATTTCGCTAACGAAATACGGTGAGTGCTTTGCTGGCCTCATCGAACGAATAGCCTGAAGTGAGCTGAGACTATCCGTAAAAATTACGATTAGGAACATTCGAAGAAGGGCTCACCTCCAGAGTCATGTACCAGTAGTACAGTGTCATGAACTTAGTTTGAGGATTTCGTTCGATTAGCTTTTCAAAATTTGCAATTACCAATGGATTTAACACCTCACAGCGGATGAGGAACCGGAACGATAGCTCCACAAAACGATCTGATAAAGGAAGAACTCCTGCTAATACCTCCAAACTCATAGTATGAGTTGAGTTCATGCAGCCTAACGCGATACGAATACAACGGTACTGGATTCGCTGCAGCTTCAGAATATGAGTTTTCGCGGCGGATTGAAAACAGAAACTACCGTACTCGAGAATCGACAGAATCGTTGTACGATACAGCTTTATCAGATCTTCCGGGTGGGCTCCCCACCATGTTCCGGTGATAGTACGCATGAAGTTTATTCGCTGCTGGCATTTCTGAATCAGATACTTAATGTGCTTTCCCCAGGTGCATTTAAAATCGAACCAGACCCCTAGGTATTTATAAGACAAACTTTGAGTTATTGTTTTACCCATGAGTTGAAGCGGTATTTGTGCTGGATCACGCTTCCTAGAGAAAATAACTAACTCAGTTTTCTCCGGAGAGAATTCGATACCCAGCTTTACAGCCCAGGTAGACAAATTGTCTAGGGTATCCTGCAACGGTCCCTGCAAGTCGTTCGCCCCTGTTCCTGCAATTGAAACAACGGCATCATCCGCAAGCTGTCTTAGCGTGCAATTTTCCATGAGGCAGCTATCGATGTCTCTGACATAAAAATTATAAAAAAGGGGGCTTAAACAAGAGCCCTGGGGGAGACCCTTGTAGCTAATTCGTGAAGTTGTCGAAGACCCATGAGAAAAGCTCATATGTTTCTCAGACAACAAATTGTACAAATAGTTGTTTAGTAATGGTGAAAGGCCACACTTGTGGAATTTGTCTGAAAGGACGTCTACACAAACTGAATCAAAAGCCCCCTTAATGTCCATGAAAACTGAACCCATTTGCTCATTTTGGGCATAGGCCAGCTGTATTTCCGTTGAAAGCAGCGCAAGACAATCGCTCGTTCCTTTGCCTCTGCGGAAACCAAATTGAGTATGAGATAGAAAGCCATTAGATTCAATCCATTTGTTGAGCCGATGGAGAATCATCTTCTCTAGCAGCTTCCGTATACACGACAACATCGCAATTGGACGATAAGAGTTGTAATCCGACGCGGCTTTCCCGGGTTTTTGTATAGCTATAACTCTAACCTGCCTCCATTCATCCGGAACAATATTGCACTCCAGGAACTGATTAAATAAGTTCAGCAAGCGCCTCTTTACGACGTCTGGGAGGTTTTTCAACAAGTTAAACTTGATTTTATCCATTCCTGGCGCAGAATTGTTGCATGAAAGAAGAGCAAGTGAGAATTCGAGCATAGAAAAGGGCGCATCCAATTCGTTACGATTGGTTTGAGTATCGCGAGCAATTCGTTTCACCGGAACCGAATCTGGGCACACTTTCTTAGCGAACGCGTAGACCCACCGGGAAGAGCTTTCCTTGTCTTCATTCACCGACGACGCATTTCGCATTCTTCTCCCGACGGTCCAAAGAGTTCTCATCGACGTCTCACGCGATAGCCCTTCGACGAAGTGACGCCAATATCCGCGTTTTTTGGCTTTGGCGAGGCTCTTAAACTTACGCTCAAGAACAATGTACCGCTCGTAGTTATCTCGCGAACCGCGCTTCCGATATGCTTTAAACGCGACGGATTTTTTTACGGTAGACTTCAGTACATTCGTCGTCCCACCACGGCGTGGGCGAACGTCGGCGAATTGTTGATCCTGGTACCGGTCTGCGCTGTGCGTCGATCGCACATTTGAGGATTAACCCGGATAAAAACCGATACTCTTCCAACGGAGGAAGGACTTCGACCGATTGCTCGCCATCGATGATCGCTTCAGCGAATTTACCCCAGTCTATGCATTTCGTGAGGTCGTACGCAATGTCGATCGAGCGAGATTGACACGAACCATTGGTGATTGAAATTTTGATAGGCAGGTGATCACTACCATGGGGATCTTGAATCACTTTCCACGTGCAATCCAATGATAGTGAATTCGAACAGATTGAGAGGTCTAATTTGCTTCCAGGGTTTGGAGGTGGAGCCACGCGTGTTACTTCCCCAGTATTCAAAATAGTCAAGTTGAAGTAGTCCATGAGGTCTATTATCAATGCAGAACGGTTGTCGTTGTACGGTGACTCCCAGGCTGTACCGAGAATTAAAATCTCCTAAGATCAACCGTGGCTCTGGCATTGTGAGGCAAATAGTCGAAAGATCCCTGCGGGATATTGCCGTATTCGGCGGCAGGTATATGCTGGCTATACTAAAACTTTTGCCTCGAATAGTCACTTGGCATGCAACTACTTCAGGGCCTGTCATCGAGGGAAGATCAATTCTATAAAAGGAGTGGAGCTTATTAATCCCCAATAGCACCCCTCCATATGAGTCCCCTCGATCCTGCCGAATAATGTTAAAATCGTGGAAAGAGAAATCATTATCAGAAGAGAGCCATGTTTCACAGGGAGCAAATACGTCACAATGCGATTTGTGAACTAAAAACTTAAGAGCGTCCAAATTTTTTAAAATACTTCTACTGTTCCATTGTAGTACTTCGATCATATCCCCGACCTCATTGGATAAATTATCCATCGAAAGATATGATTGAATCAAGAAGAGGCCATTTTGAAGACAGTTTCTTTAGAAGAGGTTTTACAAATGTAAGGATCATGTTGATGAGGTTCCTCGTTGTCAGTGAGACCTCGAAAATGGTGAAGATGAATTCCACAATCCCAGAAAGAGACATTTTTTCGGAGTCTTCGACTTGACACGGTCGAGATTCCGGATGCCTTGGTAGTTGGCGTTCTGGGCAAAAAACTGGAACAACTGGGGTTTTAGATGTTCCCGGAAGTGGCGGAAAGTCACCATCCAGTGGTTTAAAACCTGGAGGAGAAACTTTTTTTGTATTGCCATTACTTCTTAAATTGTTCAGAGGAGGGTGAGGAGCCTGTTCTACAGTCAGCGCGTTTTGAGATGCTTGCTGACGGTGCCGTTGACGTCTTGCTGTAGCGCGCTTTCTCTTCGCTCCCGTCTGAACAACAGAGTACTCCTCAGCATCTTCAAAATCTGAGCCCTGATCATCTATGGGCAGGGAAGAAAATATATTGTTGTCTGGTTGGGCTGGTGGAACAGCGGCCGGTGGGATCTTTTTAAGAATCTCAGCATAAGACCGCTTCGACCGCTGCTGCAGCGAACGAATTTGGTGTTTCTCCCGCTCTATATACTTCGGGCATACAGTGAGATCATGTGGAGCTTCCCCACAGCATATACACTTGGGGTCCGTACTGCAGGGACCCTCCACATGTTGCTCACCGCATTTGCCGCATCGTGCTTTGTTACAGCAGTAAGGTGCAGTATGACCCAACTGCTGGCACTTGTCACAGTGCATGACCGTCGGTACATAGAGGCGAACAGGTAAACGAAGCTTCCCCAACACGAGGAAATTCGGCAGGGCAGCTCCAGAGAAGATCACACGAAAAGAGTTTGAGGGCTTTTTTGTGCCGTCGGATGACACCTGGTTCATTTGCCTGACATCAAGGACCTGAACTGATGGAACGGCACGATTTTTGAACCCACCAGTTCCATGGGACTTGATATCAGCGCACGTCAAAAACGGTTCGGTGACCACTCCGGCTATTTCTACTACGTGCGAGGGAAGATACACATGGTATTCTAAAGAAAACAGCTCTGAGGCAACAATCCTGTTTGCTTCTTCACGATCACTTAGAGTGATGCGAAGCTTACTGCGACTGGGAGAGGTTATATCTTGAATGCTCCGAAACGACTTTGCCAGATCTTTCTCGATTTGGAATTTGTTCAAAGGTTTACTTTTGGGCCGAAAAAAAACCAGAAAAGGACCTTTAGATCCGGCTGGATAAGCTTTCCGGCGGGGAAGCTCGGAGGAGGATGAACCAGAAGGTGCTTCAGTTGGTGTTGGCTCCGAACCCTTTTCTGTCTCCATTAATGGTAAATGGGGAAAAGGTAACAGAATGGGAGGAATATCATCATCCGAACTATCAAACTCCTCCGAGCCCCGGCTCGGATTATTTTTATCCATCGTGAGGACTTAGAACGCCCACGAGGATAATTAAATAATTGTGCTCAATTCAATTTAAGGAATAAATTCAATGTAATATAAATAAATTCAAAACAAAAAAAAATATATACTAATAATATAAAAATGTAGGACACAATATGGATTTATTTTATTGATGCGATTATATTAACCTAAAACATGCTCAAAAAAAATCCACATACACAACTCCTATCACAGAGAAAAATAAATCCAAAATTTAGAAAATGACATCCACTTATAGGTGGATTGATCAATAATTTGAAAAAAAGGTTACCTATAACCAAAAAAAAAAAAAAAAAAAATATTTATATATATACCTATATATGTAATACTAATATATAATGAGAAAGGTTTTGTGTTATCCGGGAGGATTAATCAGCCAGAAAAATTTCAACCCAAAAAATAAATAAATAAATATAAATACAAAAAAAAATAAATAAAAAAAAAATTATTAAATAATGTTTACCGGAAAGGTACTTCTGCCTGCTAGGGGGATTATCCTCTATCGTCAGTCAGTAGTGGAGCAAAGTGGAAATAAAACGAAATGTTTACCTATTGTTTGGCAATTTGGTATGGTGCGGCTGCTACTTGCCGGTCTGTACACAGGCTATTGAAAAGCCTGCGTGGGGAACAAAGCCTCGACCGACGCGGTGAAATGGTGCGGTGATGATGAGGTGATGGTACCGTTGATGATGATGATGATTGCCGTCGTGGGGGAGAACAATCTTTTTCTGACTTTCGGTGTCGATGACGGGTCGTTGAATGGTCCTTCACAAGGCTCGCCTGTAAAGGCCACTTCCTTCGTCCGAACGTCGCACTGTGGCACTTTTTGACCAGCTGTTGCACTAGCTTAAACACAGCAAAAAAACCACGATCGTGGGGAAAAAAAAACCAAAAACCAAAGCGTACTCGATTGCGGAGCTAACTATAAAGAGAACTATCACACTCGAACGTTCGACAAGGAATGAAGTGCCTATCTTTTAATTTGGCCGAAAATCTTACATACGTAATGGTCGTGGTATAGCCATTATCTGCATTCCAAAACTTTTTGAAGCAATTGTCAATGAAAAAAAAAATAGAATTACCCACATTGCTTCTTTAAAGTAAGGGAAGTTCGACCTCGACAAATCTACTTGAATTTATAAATTTTTCATTGAATGCAATGGAAACCACGTAGAAGCTCTCTATGCAGACTTTAGCAAAGCATTCGATCGCATTGACATACCTCTAGTGTTCGACCAATCGAGGAAAACCCTTTCTGAGCTCAGTCTGTCGATGAAACATTGTACAGAGGTTTGAAGCAGGAATAAATGCTTTGTTCGTGGTCTTTTGATTGCAGACAGTGAGATAAGCAGACGTGTTTCTTGAAGATATTAAAATCCGAAGGTCTTATATAGTATAATAATTTGTGAACATTATAGTGGCGACGATAGGGGAACAAAGTTAAAAATAGTAAAAATAGTGTAGAAACAACGTTTTATTTTCACAGCGGCGAAAGGTAGCGTGCAGATAATTTCAATTAGCGGCGTCGGTGAGCTGAATTGGCACCACAGCATCTCGCCCGTGTGTATTTCAATTTGGTTCGTAATTCCAGAAAAATTAAAAACGGCAGTGATTTTCCCAGAATAATTAATATAAATAGTGATTATTATCGACAAGTGGTGTAACAAGAAAAAGGTAGCCATTGTGATCCTCGAGGTGTCGGTTTTTGTTTCGCTGAATTCATCTTTTCATAGTCCCAAATCATTGTCTAGCATTTTTTGCAGATATTGTAGTGGATGTGTTGATCGGGCTGCAAAATGGTGAGTCAAAGACAAAGACCGCCAGCTAAGGGTTGCGTACTTAGCTGGTAGTGCAGCTTGGGCACTGTTGTCCTTCTGACTTCAGCTAGATTGAGGAGGTGCGTGCCGAGCGTCTGTCCACCAAGGAGGGGCGGCTCAAACAGCGGCTGAGTAAGAAACGCTGTATCTCGTCAGCTATACCTTAGGAGGCAGTCCCACCAACGCAATGTAGCCAGCGCGGTAAGTTAGCATGCTGAAGTCTTACCCTACCACGAAAAATGTAAGTATTCTTTATTTTGTGAGATTTTTCCTCATTTTATTGCCCACAACTATTTTATAAGGAACAGTAGAAATTTGCAATATCCCAACGCGGCCTTCTGGCCGTAATCTTCCCAAGGTCCTCACTGAGATCGGCTGACCCTGCTACAAGAAGCCATCACGTAGGCTATTCTCTCAGAACAATCTGCTGAGAATAGTCCTGCAGCCATAGATAATCCTTGCACTGATGGTGGGTTCTTATTACGCATCACATCACATCACATATTGTAGTGGATGTGTTGATCTGTAAAACATTTTGTACATGCAAAAAAAAGAGATCTCAGCGGTTGTGAAGTTGCAGCTGTATATCAGTGAGCATCACCTATTGGAAAAAGTACTAAAGTGTGAGCAAAGTGAATTGTAATTATAAAGCATCTGGAAGCTGTGAGAGTCGCTATTTAGTGTGAGTGCGACAGGATCTTGGGAACGTCGATTCAATTCGGTGAGAAACAGCTGGGGTGAGAGCAACTTCGAGTAAACGGTGGAAAGCCTTTTCGGAGAGATCGACGCCGACATCGATACTCAGATAATCGACGACTAGGACGTAAGTGGTGATAGCAGCGCTATGGAATCAGCCCCGGTGTGACGCTGCGTATCAAAAACAAAGAGTAAGCCATCCTGGTCAAGTAAGTCATTTAGAGATTAAATCATTTCGTTTGCTTTTAGGGTGTTTTGATCATTTGTTGCGGCGGCAGAAAAAAAATATACAAAAATAAAATATGTCTTCTTTAATTGGAACGGTAGACCACTATGTGCGTGGCTCTAGTTTCAGTGATTATATGGAGCGTATGGATATTTTATGTCTTGAATAATATTTCAGAGGGCAACAGAAAAAATCTTTTTATTACCTTAAGTGGACCTGTAATATTCGAGGAGGTTAAACTCATATTTCCAGGGGCTACCATTGCAACAATTGACTATAAGGAAATGATAATCTAGTTAAAAGAGCGGTTAGACAAAACAAAGCCGAACATGTTATACCGACATAAGTTTAATGCTCGTGTTCAAGGTATTGACGAGCGCGCGGAAAATTATGTATTAGTTCTAAAATGGTTGGCAAGTCAATGTGGGTTCAATGCACATAAGGATGAGGCAGTTAAAGACAAACTTGTGTTCGGATTAGGAGATGAAGAGTTGAAGCATAAACTATTGATGAAAGATAATATGATATTAGAAGAGGTTGAAGACCTGGTTGTTCGGACTGAACTGGCTAAACTAAGGGCGAGAGAGGTGAAAGAACGAGATGATGAGCATAGAAGCATAAACTCTGTTAGATATCGTTTGGGAGATAGAGCTCGGCAAGAGAATTTCAACAGCAATCGGACAGGTTCGAGCGGATATAATCAGCATTACCGCAGTCGTAGTAGAATAGGGAACGCGGACAAGTCACTAGTAGCAACCGGTATGATCGCAGAAATTATTATGAGAACAAACCGAGAACTGACTATGATGATCGCCGGGGTTACAGAGCAGAGAATCCGCATGCTAATGTTATATGTAATTATTGTAAAAAGAGAGGGCATGTGAAACGAAATTGTTTCAAGTTGACAACTCGTAGATCTGTGAATTTTGTAGAAGATGAGGGAAACCAAGTTGATAGTTATGATTTCAAACGTTTAAGCATTAGGGATTCGGACGAAGAGGATCATGATTATCCGTGCATGATGATTTCGGCAGTAAGTACATCCAATGAACCATGTCTTGTTTACGTTGTTGTTGATAAAACCAAAATTAGTATGGAAATCGATTGCGGAGCAGCAGTGACGGTCATCAGTTTGGCGATGTATAGAAAGTATTTTGCTCATATTCGGGTAACAAGTTGCAACAATAGACTGGTGGTAGTGAACGGACAACAATGGAACATTTTCGGCAAAATTTTGGTCAATGTTACTGCTAACAATATTCAACATAATGTTTCTCTCATCATTCTCGACGGAATAAAGGGCGATACGGTCAAAATTTGGTCAATATCAACTTGACGTATTTCTTTCAATTTTGCATTTAAAAAACCTGAACACCCCTCATTTTGAATGTGTGTGTGTGTAGAATGTTGCTCCTATTTTGATTTTGGAAATCACTCTTCAGTTGTCAAAATGCCGTCCAAGCAAGAAGAGCAGCGTATCAAAATTTTGCTCGCGCATCGCGAAAATCCGAGCTACTCGCACGCAAAGTTGGCAAAATCGCTAAAAGTTGCCAAATCAACCGTTACAAATGTAATTAAAGTGTTTGGGGAACGTTTGTCGACAGCCAGGAAGTCTGGATCGGGGGGAAATCGAAAACCGGAAGCCGCTGAGACGACAAAGAGAGTTGCCGGTAGTTTCAAGCGAAACCCTAACCTATCTCTCCGAGATGCCGCAAATAAGCTGGGTGTATCGTCTACAACCGTGCATCGAGCCAAAAAACGAGCCGGACTATCGACTTACAAGAAGGTAGTGACTCCAAATCGCGATGATAAACAAAATACGACGGCCAAAGTGCGATCCCGGAGGCTGTACACGACGATGCTGACGAAGTTTGACTGCGTGGTAATGGACGACGAAACCTACGTCAAAGCCGACTACAAGCAGCTTCCGGGACAGGAGTTTTATACGGCAAAAGGAAGGGAAAGGTAGCAGATATTTTCAAGCACACGAAACTGTCAAAGTTCGCAAAGAAATATCTGGTTTGGCAAGCCATCTGTACCTGTGGCTTGAAAAGCAGCATTTTCATAGCTTCCGGGACTGTCAACCAAGAAATTTACGTGAAAGAGTGTTTGAATAAACGTCTGCTGCCTTTCCTGAAGAAACACGGTTGTTCCGTACTGTTTTGGCCGGATTTGGCATCTTGCCATTACGGTAAAAAGGCCATGGAGTGGTACGCCGCTAACAACGTGCAGGTGGTTCCCAAGGACAAGAACCCTCCCAACACGCCAGAGCTCCGCCCAATTGAGAAATACTGGGCTATTGTCAAGCGGAACCTAAAGAAGACCAAAAAAACTGCTAAGGACAGGCAGCAGTTCAAGGCAAACTGGCTTTCTGCGGCGAAGAAGGTGGACAAGGTGGCTGTACAAAATCTGATGGCAGGGGTCAAGCGTAAGGCCCGGCAATTCGGATTTGGAAAAGCGGAAGCCTAACTGAATATTTTTCCTGAATTTTATACTAATTGAACTTGAAAAAGAAATTTAATTTGATTTTTTAAATAAACGATTTCATCGATTTACACGTGTTTTCCCTTGACCAAATTTTGACCGTATCACCCTTTACGTAGTTTCGTTCCTTTGTTAGGACGAAATTGGTTAGATCTTTTCTATCCCGGCTGGAGGGATGTTTTCGGAAATTCTTTGAGAGTGAACAGGTTGACCAACGGACATTTAGCATCTCACGATGGTAATGTGTTTTATTTACGTTTGCGTTATCCAAAAATTGTTGATGATTTCTCACATCCCATAATAGTGTTTGAGGCAGATTTCATTCTTAAAGAGGAGAGACCAGTGTTTCGGAAAGCATATGAGAAGCCATTCAAGCTAAGGACAAAGTCATAGAACACTTGGATTCTTTAGAAAAGCAGAATATTATAACACCAATACAGGTTAGTGAATGGGCTTCGCCAGTTGTTATAGTGCCTAAGAAAGACAATGAGATAAGAATGGTGATTGATTGTCGTGTTTCAATTAACAAATTTATTATTCCGGATACGTATCCTCTACAGCTGGCGCAGGACATTTTCGCGTCTTTGTCTGAATGCGAATGGTTCTGTTGTCTTGACTTGGTGGGAGCGTACACCCAGCTCCAGCTTTCTACAAGGTCTAGACAATTTGTTGTAATTAACACGATAAAAGGGCTTTATTCATATAATCGGCTACCTCAAGGAGCCTCTGCCAGCGCTTCCATATTTCAAAAAGTCACGGACCAGGTGTTGATTGGTTTGAAATATGTTAGCTGTTATCTAGATGATGTACTTATTGCGGGGAAAACTAAAGAAGAATGTGAAAAACACTTACATTTAGTTCTCTCAAGACTTGAACAGAAAAACATAAGGGTGAATTATAAAAAGTGTAAGTTTTTTGTGAAATCTTTTACATATTTGGGACATTTAATAACAGGGTCTACTTCCATCGCCTGACAAGTTATTGACAATTAAGGAAGCAAAAGTTCCAAAAGATGTTTCTGAGTTGAAAGCATTCTTAGGACTTATTAATTTTTATGGTAAATTCGTGCCGCATCTCTCTGCGAGATTGCGATGATTGTACGCGTTAATGAGAAAAGATGTGAAAATTGTTTGGGATGATATGTGTCAGCAAGCTTTTGAAGAAAGTAAAATAGCTTTGCTCAACGCAAATATGTTGGAATTTTATGACCCCAAGAAACCCATTGTAGTTGTGTCTGACGCATGTAGCTATGGATTGGGAGGTGTTTTGGCCCATGATATCAATGGACAAGAGAAACCAATAAGTTTCGTTTCATTTTCTTTAAACTCTGCTCAAAAATCGTACCCAATCCTACATCTAGAGGCATTAGCTTTAGTTTTATTTAAGTATTTATTTGGGCAAAAGTTTACTATAAATGCAGATCACAAACCTCTTCTTGAGATATTTGGAAAAGAAGGTAAAAACCAAGTATGTGTTACTAGACTGCAGAGATATGTAATGGAAATGTCTATTTATGAGTTTAATTTTGCTCCAGACCATCGTCTAAGATGGGTAATGCGGACTTTTGTTCCAGATTCCCGCTGGACCAAAGTGTCCCTAAGTTCCTGGATAGTGGTAGGATTAAAAGTATAATTTATTTCTATGATATTCACTTGGATTATTCATTGATTGCCAAAGAAACTAAGACTGATTTATTTCTATCAAAAGTTGCTGACTATATCAATAATGGATGGCCAAACAAGGTTGACAAAGCTTGGCAATCTATATTTTCTTTACGTTACGATTTAGAGTTAGTGGAAGATTGCATTTTATACTAGGACAGAGTATTTATTCCAGTATCGCTTAAGAATGCACTATTAAAATTACTTCCCGCTAATCACCTTGGGATAGTCAAAATGAAACAAACAGCGAGGCGATGTTTGTTTTGGTTGGGGTTAAACAACGATATAGATAATTACGTTAAACAATGTCAGTCATGTATGAAAACAGCAGTGATTCCCAAGCCTATTTCAAATACTTCATGGACTCCAACAACTCGTCCATTCAGTCGCATTCACGCTGACTTTTTCTTTTTTGATTCTAAAACCAACCTGCTGATTGTTGACAGTTATAGTAAATGGCTTGAAATAGAGATAATGAAATATGGAACAGATGCACAAAGGGTGATTAAAAAGTTTTCAGTTATGTTTGCACGTTTTGGACTGCCAGATGTTCTTGTAACCGATGGTGGTCCACCATTCAACTCTTCCCAATTTTGCTCATTCATGGAGCGCCGGGGCATCATTGTGATGAAGAGTCCGGCTTACAATCCTAGTAGCAATGGACAGGCAGAAAGAATGGTGAGAGTAGTCAAAGACGTAGTAAAAAAGTTCATGCTCGACCCTGAAACGAGATCTCTAGAGGTTGAGGATATGTTAACACTTTTCTTGACAAATTATAGGAACACTTGTTCGTCGGACGACAGATTTCCATCTGAAAAATTGTTCTGTTATAAGCCTAAAATGTTAATGGACCTTATACATCCTAAACGTCGGTATAAAGACCATCTTCAAGCACTTCCTAGGAAGGAAAAGACTTAAAGATGATAGTACGCCATATCAAGATCCATTCATTGCGCTGGCTTTGAGGGATAAAGTATTATATAAGAATAATGATAAACGTTCCATTGAAAAGTGGATTGAAGCGCAGTATGTCAAAAGAGTTTCATTGAATGTTTTCGAAATATCTTTTGGCAGGTATACACTGAAAGCAAATCGGAATCAACTATGTATTTTTCCTCCGAGACCAACAAAAACTACAATTCATATTCCCCTTCAAAGAAACAAACGGCGCAGAGTAGCGAGTGACTCTGATGAAGAGTTTCGCGGATTTCCAGATGTTCCAGCCGAACCGACAGAAAATGATAGCGATTGTAGGCGTTTCAAATACGTGCGACGCAGTCCAATTGCAACGAGAAGTTTTACTAGCTCAATGCGTAATGATGATCGAGCTTCGACGAATCAAAAGAATTCTATGCAGCAATGTAGCAAACTATGTGCCACCATTGGGTCCTAGGATTCACTCGAGAAATAAGACCAATTTTGCGAGAATAAATAAGAACGGTTACGTAAGAAGAAAGCAAATATGAGATAGATTATTTAGCTGGATTCATTTTAGAGAATAGGTTTGAAAATTTCGTATTAGGTTAAGATAATTTTTTCATGATTTTACTTGGATTCGAACAATTGAAATGTATGCTAACGATTAGAAAGATAAACTTCAACAGAGTGAAATTTATGTTCTGAAAAAAATAGAAAATGATGATCTGATTGTTAATAGTAAAAAAATATAGTTTATAACAAATTGCATATTTACTTCATTCGAAGCGACATCGTCGAAGAAGCGGAAGACAACGCAACCGAAAATTATAGCGCAAACAACAAACTTTCGATAGTATTATTCTCTATTCATTTTAATCCTTCCTTTTCACCTCGCTTTCTCTCTCTTTTTGGGTATCTTTCTCTCTCATCAGTGCGAACCACGATTAGTGACGTGGTTTTCATCTGTGGTGTCACGTGGAGGTCATCCTCGCAGAAGGTCGCGGCAGCGCACAGCAGGACGAGACGATCACGCAGACGAATCACCGAGAAGTGTCCGTGGAGCACGGGGTTCACTCGTCGTTGGAGGGATGACGGTTCAAGCGATAGGTTGTAGACAGCACGCGGGCCCGTGAGTACAATTAGTGATAGAAATGATGAAGCAAGAAGAAGAAAAGAATGTGTACATGAGTTGTCAGGCAGAGAAAAGGTAGAAGTGGAGAGAGAGATAGAGAGAAAGAGAGAGAAAGCGAGGTGAAAAGGAAGGATTAAAATCAATAGAGAATAATACTATCGAAAGTTTGTTGTTTGCGCTATAATTTCGGTTGCGTTGTCTTCCGCTTCTTCGACGATGTCGCTTCGAATAAAGGAAATATGCAATTTGTTATATTGGCGCCCAACTAAACGAACCTTATTGTAAAGCATTACCGTTTGCGTAAAAAGATTGTTCTTGTCGTGATAGACGATAAAATTTGATAATTTTATCAGTATTTTGTTGGATTTGCGACTCTTTTTTCTAATATATCTTTAAGATGGATTTTTCACATTTGACCGATGAGGAGATCTCGTACGAATTAGCCCTAAGACACGTACACAATCTCGCTCCTACGACTCATCGCAACAAAGTGATCAAACTGAAAGCTCTAGCTCAAGAGGAAGCGATACGATTCTTTACACACACAAGCTCGGATCACGTTCTGACTCCTGATAGCAATCTGGAAACCTGCCAACTCAGAGTTAAAGAGCTAGAGCAATCAGAAGAAGCTGTCATCAGCGCTTCAGACTGCAATAGTCTATCACAAAGTCGTTCGCGACTAATGCACTATTACAAGAGACTGTCAATTACATATCCCCCCGCATTTCTCGTGGATGCTAAATCGCGGCTTCTACAAAAGGTGGAGGGGATGCTCAGGAATATTAACGGCGCTCAATCCAATTCAGGGAGTAACATACATAGTGATAGTGGGGTTGCAGGACCGGCACAGCAAGCAACTATTAGGTTATACAGCCAGCAGGAGCAGCAGCAGCGTCCGCATGAAGCATCAACGATAGATGGTGAGGTAGACAATAACAAGCTTCAACAATCAGAGCAAGACGTTGCAGTCGGAGGCTCTCCGCTCATGAATGCTGACGTATCGTCACATCAGGCGGCGGCTGGGGTGAACGAAAATCTGCAACCGCTGTTGCCGAACATCTCACCATTCCACATATCACAAGGTAATAGATACCCTGGACAATATGTTTTGTCCAACAATAGAGGTTTCAGTCAACAACCACTGGAAGCAATTAGGGCCAGAACAACACGTCAGGAGGGACAAGGATTCCGGAGGCAGATAGCGAAAGATTTCGTTGGGTCTCCGTTATGTACCGCACTACCTGCTAGTGATGCTTCTGCATAGGCAGTGGATCAGACATGCGGCTTAGGACAAAGCAACAATTATTCGCAGCAAGAGAGGTCTAGATACGCTTTACCATCACCACCACCACCACCACCACCACCAGCACCACCACCGCCAACAACTGCAAACCATCCACGAAACGTTCCAGATAGAGCTCAAGAAGACGGTCACTACAGAGAGGAGTATTACAGAATGCGAGAGTACCTACTGGAGTTTCTAATACAAGAAAGGCGACAAGGAAATGATCGTTCAGATAACCGAAGGATGCAAAAGGCAATTCACAATTGGCCATTCAAGTTCAGAGGGGAGAAGGACACGACATCACTGAACGTTTTTATAGATAGAGTGGAGACGTTTGACGTTTGCGCATTCGGAAGATGTTGACGATGGAACACTGCTGAGTTCCATCAAACACTTGTTGCAGGAAGATGCTTTGGACTGGTACGCCAGGGCGATGTCTCAGAATTTGCTTGACTCATGGGAGTCCTTTAAAAGAGAAATCCGCAAGGAATTTCTTCCAACGGGATACGCGCAAATTGTGCGAATGGAGGCAATGGTCAGATTCCAAGGAAATAACGAGCCATTTTCAAAGTTCTACCGGGACATCGCTCGTCTGTTTCATTTGAGCTCGCCGCCAATGATGGAAGAGGAGAAAATTTTCATAATGAAGAAAAATATGAACGCGGACTACGCAGCAGTTGTCGCAGCATCCAGACCACGGTCATTGTTAGACATGGTTGAGATCTGTACTGACTACGATGAAACCAGACTGTTGTTGAATCGACAACGCAGATTCCCGGTGCCTCACAACATGCTGTTGGAACCTAGCTCCGCTGCTCCTATGGCACCGAACCGAGTTGGTCATTCATCGCAACATCCTTCACGCTTTGGGAGAGTTCAAGCAGTAGAAACTGACGACTTATACGAACCTGTCTCTTCGGATCATTCATTGCACGAAAACATTCCGGAAGACGAGGAGGAGTCCTGGCGGTACAAGATAGAACAACTGTCGGAGCAGGTGAATGCAATGAAATTGCAATACGACAAGAGAAATCCTAGAGTGAATTCAACGTCACAGCATCAACAAAAAGTGAACATAAGGTCCCAGCATCAACATCAACGCAATGATCAGCAGGAAAATCTGCAGCAAAGTTCATTTCAATCTCCGTACCGTTCGCAGGAATCGAGGATTACAGATCCACGGCAACCACAACAGCTTTCAAGGTCGCAACCACGAGAACAACAACAGGAAGACCATCGAACCTGGGATGAAAATCTAGCAGCAATCACGGCCGCCATCAACGGGGCGAAACATGAAGTCACAGGAGTCAGTCCGCACTACGCTAACTTTGGTAGGGATCTACTGCTTCATACAGATCTCTACACACAGCAGGCTCTCAACATTGCAGACGACGCGAAGGTAGCGCAAGACTTGCGGCTATCATCCATCCATAGAATTCAGGATTTCATCCGACAGCGTCTCGAAAACAACCACGAGAAGACTAAGCAGAGGTACGATCTTCGAACCGGCACGCGTACGGTCACATTCAAGGTGGGTGACTTGGTGTGGCGCAGAGCATTCGATCTGTCTTCGAAGGCAGATCAAGTGAACCAGAAACTGAACCCGAAATTCATACCGGCCATTGTGAAGGAAAACCCCGGAACTAATCTTTACATCCTGGAGGACGTTGTTACGGGGAAACGCGGTCGTTATCACAGCAAAGACATCAAAGCTGATTAAATTAATTTCACCAGCTATGTACGCAGCATCCGTCAGCTGCCAACGAATGGTGTAACACCAAACGGTAGGGGGACACCAAATACCATCAAGACGTCATCAGTGATTGGTAACAACCGGGTAGTCCTCCCGAAACCTAGAGAGGAGAGCCTACAGCCGGCGTGCCGAGCAACCGAGAGAAACTGACCGGGTTAGGCATTGCGCCAACACACCGTTGCCGGAACGAGCCAAACCGAGACTATCATCCAGCTATGTCCACAGGATTTTCGGTTAACCACAACAACGCAGATCCTGCAATCAAGATTCGAGAGACATTGCATCCTAATTGGCAGACTAGGACCCTGAAGGACAGTAGGGTGGCCCTAGACAGCATACAATGAAACAAAGTTGAATCAAAACGTAGTACCACGTCAAATACCACTAATCACACATGATCAGCTATGAGCAGTACCAGTTACGAAGAATAGAAAACGCCATGAATAGATACTCAAATCCTGAATTGGTATCGGCAGCAGAGAGTCTGTTTGTTTTGTGCAGTCCATCAAAACAACATAGAGTCAGGTAGTAACCAACTGGGGGTCGTCATGAAAGACGGGTGCATACCCAAATCCAAAGGAACGCGATCAGAGGGCGCGGTATACCCCTCTCTCTGGGCTCATGATGACGCAGGAGACTAAATACCTCCGCTCCTAAGTAGGTAGCTAACCACATACAAACCAACAAAACTATCATATGTAAATAGCTTCTTGTTTTATGTAGAATCTAGACATGTTTAGTACAGTAACAAGTCAAGATCTAATTGCGTTTTTCACCGCAGTGCGTGGAAGGTTTAGAGAAGCTGGGACAAGAACTTCGTCAGAGACAGTTTTGCCAAAACTTCGTTGGTGTTAGTCACTTTTTCATTTACCAGAATCAGCTGGTGCTACTTTGCGTTCGTATAGTAAGAAAGATATCGCTGCAGTTTTTGGCGAGCAAATGGCAAAGCAAATTCGTTTGTTTTATGTTTCGTCAACACTAATGGAGGTCTACTCCACAAACAAGTATTCAAATGACTACTCCTGTCTCTGACCATCTTCTTAAGGAAGAGTTTCCTAAATTTTTCATGAATCGCCATAAGCGATTCATGAAAAATTTTCCGCTGTGGTAATGTTGTGTAGCGTTTTTAAATTTAGCTATAGAATTTTGTAGGTTCAGGCCATAGTGTAAATATAATAAATAATAAAAACATCGCAATCAAAGTATATGCCCATCCCTACCACGTCGAATTAAAGCCCCTGCAGCAGAAAACGAACCAGTCTGTCAAAAGTGCCAATTATTTGCTGTTGGCAGCACTAAACCACCGTCGTCAACGACAAACGGAAGGAAAAGCGAAAACGGGAAGAACGATTAGTTCATGGTCCGATCGGAAATCCTCTCGTCATTCGCAGCTCAGTTCGTCGTCAGTGTTTGATCGGGGCACAGGTCCAGAGCGTTATCGCTGCAACAGGCGAAGTGATCAGAAAACTACTGCATGCACGTTGTAGCAGAGTGTCACGTAGTGCAAGCAAAATCAGTGCCTCGAAGAGCTTGGATACACGGGAAACCTCGTGGGACCATAACCTCGGAATTGAGCCAGATACGGGACATAGGACTGACGAGAACAATTCGGAAGATCAGGGCACACACACTCGTTGAACGTGGGTCCCAACGCCGAACGGACGAGGACAAAACTTAGTCGCTCGAGCAGAACAGGCACGTAGGATTCGGAATCAATTTCCGCTAAAAATCGTTTGGTAAGAAACCTAATATGATCTCGCCATTGCACCACAGGTCGTTGCACGGGTACGATTTGGAAAGAGGACCACGTACTACACGTGGTTCCGTGATTCAACGGACACGGTTCATATTGCACACGGTGTCGCCCAGAAACGTCAGGAGTCCGAACTACAAGAGCCCCTGCATTGGGTGAGTTGATTGAGTGATTTTGCGAGAATCAATCGCTGATTGTCCACGTTCAGGGCTCTTTTTGGGTATCTTTCTCTCTCATCAGTGCGAACCACGATTAGTGACGTGCTTTTCATCTGTGGTGTCACGTGGAGGTCATCCTCGCAGAAGGTCGCGGCAGCGCACAGCAGGACGAGACGATCACGCAGACGAATCACCGAGAAGTGTCCGTGGAGCACGGGGTTCACTCGTCGTTGGAGGGATGACGGTTCAAGCGATAGGTTGTAGACAGCACGCGGGCCAGTGAGTACAATTAGTGATAGAAATGATGAAGCAAGAAGAAGAAAAGAATGTGTACATGAGTTGTCAGGCAGAGAAAAGGTAGAAGTGGAGAGAGAGATAGAGAGAAAGAGAGAGAAAGCGAGGTGAAAAGGAAGGATTTAAATGAATAGAGAATAATACTATCGAAAGTTTGTTGTTTGCGCTATAATTTTCGGTTGCGTTGTCTTCCGCTTCTTCGACGATGTCGCTTCGAATGAAGTAAATATGCAATTTGTTATATTGGCGCCCAACGTGGGGCTCGAACCCACGACCCTGAGATTAAGAGTCTCATGCTCTACCGACTGAGGATTTGTCCTCGTCCGTTCGGCGTCGGGACCCACGTTCAACGAGTGTGTGTGCCCTGATCTTCCGAATTGTTCTCGTCAGTCCTATGTCCCGTATCTGGCTCAATTCCGAGGTTATGGTCCCACGAGGTTTCCCGTGTATCCAAGCTCTTCGAGGCGCTGATTTTGCTTGCACTACGTGACACTCTGCTACAACGTGCATGCAGTAGTTTTCTGATCACTTCGCCTGTTGCAGCGATAACGCTCTGGACCTGTGCCCCGATCAAACACTGACGACGAACTGAGCTGCGAATGACGAGAGGATTTCCGATCGGACCATGAACTAATCGTTCTTCCCGTTTTCGCTTTTCCTTCCGTTTGTCGTTGACGACGGTGGTTTAGTGCTGCCAACAGCAAATAATTGGCACTTTTGACAGACTGGTTCGTTTTCTGCTGCAGGGGCTTTAATTCGACGTGGTAGGGATGGGCATATACTTTGATTGCGATGTTTTTATTATTTATTATATTTACACTATGGCCTGAACCTACGAAATTCTATAGCTAAATTTAATAACGCTACAAGTTAAAATGTAAATACTGTGAAATCTTTAGGGGGGAGAATTGTAGTGTTCGATCAATCGAGGAAAACCCTTTCTGAGCTCAGTCTATCGATGAAACATTGTACAGAGTGTTGAAGGAGATGTTCGCTCATCACCATGAGGCACCAAGAGTGAACAACAATGTTTTTGGCTAGAATTGAAAGATATGAAGAGAAAGTTTTTGATAGTTCCGCTAGTGTGCGGCAGGCTCGGAAACATAGCAGATGTTTTAGGAAAATTGAGCGAAAAGGGCATGTGTACAGTGGTACTCGAACCAACGACATTTTTGCCTAACATCCCACTGCGGGGTAGGTTAAAGCACGGACTAAGTCCGCCACTTCAACAGGCAAAAATGTCCGGTTGGAAGACGCTCATGTACCACTGTGGCTTGTATAGTTATTCTAGCGATCTATTTGTGTGCACTCTGTTTACTGATGCGCACATGGGAGAGGAACTCTCTCCTTTTTTGGGTTTGTTTTGATTCGCACCGACTGACGATCACTAAAGTTTTTCTCGTCGTCTCCAACGTAGAGACCTTTACTCCTCGCACGGAGAATATATATAATAACAATTAATGTATTGTACAGAGGTTTGAAGCAAGAATACATGCTTTGTTCATGGTCTTTTGATTGCAGACAGTGAGATAACCAGACGTGTTACTTGAAGATATTAAAATCCGAAGGTCTTATATAGTATAATAATTTGTGAACATTACAATACCAATGTTGCTCTTTTAACTGCAAAATAATAGGAACTTCTGCAAAAAACATAACTTCTGAAATGGCTTGAATCATATTTAACAAACCGCCAATTGAAGTCACTTCAGGTGTCCTCCAAGGGGCACGATTCAACGAAGAAGCCACGTACACAGTACGGGAAGATAGAAGTAAGGCTGAGGGTATGCAAGTCTCGAACGGGGAGCTCGTGGCAGTGGCGAAAAGGCTTAAGGTGAAGATGGCAGCCGAATCGGATGGAATCCCTAACGTGGCTCTGAAAGTGACATTTCAAGCATTTCCAGACATGTTCAGGATGGCGCTACAGAAATGTCTCGAGCAAGACAATTTCTCGGATAGGTGGAAAATAACGAAGCCAGTTTTGTTGCCGAAGCCAGGAATGTATAGGGATGTATAACGGGGTGCTGACGCTGAGGCTTCCCAAAGGCGTAATGATCGTTGGCTTTGCGGATGACATCGTATTATCAGTGAAAAGCGAAACACTGGATCAAGTGGAAATGCTGGCGACCGAAGCAATCGGCATGATTGAAAACTGAATGCAGGCGTCGCCCACCACAAAACTGCAAATAGCAATGACTGCCCACGATTCGGACCATTGCGAAACGAGATGCTTGCCGTCAGCGGGGCAGATACCAGCCCAGTTAACATGGTCTATAGAATGCATCGTGACAGAGCTTGGAATGCGATAAACGAAGCCATTGCCCAAATCATGTCGGCTCTTAAATGGCGGGAGAATCCAGAAGCGAATGGTTGAGTGGAGTAGCGGATTGTCATTCTTGGTAGATGTTGTATGGTTTATCCACAGTTGGGACTACTCTGGTTGCGTCAGTATGTGGGAGAGTTATTCGAACCACTGTTGAGTTCGGACGCGCTTTCGAAGCGCACTTATTCATTTTACTTATTTTAACTACTTTTGACTGACCCGCGTGTTAACTTCGTGTATACAATTTTATTTTACCGTTTAACTGACCCGCATTTGAACCACGTAGAAGTGATAGAATTATGATGATGTATGATATGTACTACACCCCATTGTAGCACGGAAACTAAGTCCGACAGCAGTGAGCTCTCCTCGCTGTTAGACTTGACCAAGCTTTAATAACCACTGATTATCCTAATCATGCCATTGTATGAAGGGCCAAAAAGGTGTTGGGTGGATCGATAGGCAACATCACTTATACGTATCCACAGGGATGTAAAGAATCTCCTTCCAACAACAAGATTGGACAATTGGTTAAGAGAGCAAGCTATCTAACATGAGGATGCCCCAATGGGCGGGAGAAGAGCCCGCCCTCTATTCACAAACTGTTGACAATGGGGAGTTGGCATTTCCACTCTCCCCATCCAGAGTGCTTCAAATTAAAAAAAAACCCTGATGGTCCCTCCCATTCCCATGAAATATTTATATAATAGTGTATGTATTTATGTAAATGAAAAATACTGTAATCACTCGGTATCTATTATTTATGATCTCCCTTTGGTGGATCCTGAAATGTAACAAATGTTGTAAAGTGTTAAAGTGTAGAGTTCTGTGGTTTCACGCTTATGCACGTTTTTGTTTGTTTTCAGTGATAGCAGCAATTTCCCAAAATCTTGATTTGAGGTATCCTAAAAAAGTTTGTTAAATTATACAAAAATAACATATATACATTTTAATTTACTGATGCCATGGTCACTATTTGCTGTTTGATGTTGATTTTATAACAGCAATGCGCTTTTATTTGTGCTGGCCTAATAATTATTGCTCCTGTGTAAGGAAGTTAAGGACAAATGGAGAAAACAACAAACAACAACAACAAAAAACAACAAGCAATTTTGAAATCATCTACGAAGTAAAATCAATAAAACAATTTCATCATATATAATGATATTGTGAGTTATGATACAGACACATCAGACACTATCCGAATGGCAAACAGCTCAGATTTGGAAAAAGGTCCATTTGCAAACCGGAATTGAAAAATACATTAGGTAATAAGTGAAAAAGCCTACCAGAGATTCCGTCGCAGCTTCTTTTGTTCAACTAGATACTTCTAAATCATAATGACAATTGGACATATAAGACATAATAATTAAAAGTATATATAACCTATAAGGAGAAATTATTTTAAAAAAATATGTTAAAACATAAACCCCGAAAACACCAGTAATGATAAAAATGATAATGATGGTGATAAAGAAGAATGATAATGGTTATGAATAAACAATGTCCTTTATGATAATATATAGTCAAGGGATATTATAATATGAACTGAAAATTACATCTGTGCCGACTGCTGTTTTGTTGCAATTGTAGACAAACTTCCGCATCCACTATGAACCAGAAAATTTAGACAATGTATGACTGCCTTGAGAAAAAAAAATTAATTTTAAATGTTAAATTATTTTACAATACCTGATGACCTGGTAGACCTGAAAGATATGATAATAGAAAATTATGATATGATTTACCGGTCGCACCCCCTCACTTCGCTATTGTCAGATTGACAACATTGCCCAGGCTACGCCAACCAGCGTCTCCATGTTTCAGGTGGCAGTCTTTTGTGATCATATGACTCGTGGAGGCGTGAGGTAGGAACTTGTGAAGACCGGAGGTCGGTCGCACCCTCCTTCGAAGTTGTCAACTCACCATTTGAAGCCCTACGTAGAAGTGATAGAATTATACATATATATTATATTTTACACGTGGAATGGAATGAGCTTCGAATTAAGAACATTGCGCAAAGGAAGCGTCCATTAATTGGGTCACACAAAAAAAAGTGACGCATTATAACTCCTCTATGGATCGTCACGTTTTAACAAACCCCCCCCCCCCCTCCCTCCCTCCTTACTGTGTGACATAATTAATGGACCTTCCCAAAGCGACAATCGCTTCCTCGGGACCTGTCATGGAAACTGTAAGCATACATTCCTCGCAGCTTGCAATGAGAAAAATCATGAGGAAAATCTACGTACATTTATGCTGCCTCTTTGCCATGACTGCCAGTAATGCTCATAATAGAGCTAAATTTGAAACACATCCAGAATTTTACCCAAGGCCTTCATTGGCAGCAAATCACAAACTTTTTACAAACTTCTAAAATCTTAGTGCTACACACGACGAAGCACTAGAACATATTGAAAAAATGCTGGTCGACATCACAAGACGACACAACATTTCCAACGTAACTAGCATCAGCAAATTCAGTGCCACAGTAATCAAAAACAAATTATCAGCAATTTTGGACACACCTTCAGCAAATGCAGTTATATCGGTAGCAACGGTAGCGGAAGAGGAACTATCAAAAGCAATAACAATAACGGCACTTGACCTTCTACCAAACATTATTGCTGCATTGAAAAACGACCTGTTGTCTGTGCTCACTAGTAATGTGGACAATCTCTTTCGAAATATGGCCTAACATGAACCTGCGATCCCACCACAGATATCATCACGCAAAAACCACAAAAACAATAACAGCGATCGAAACTTCATCTTCTGGTCATAAGTGAACCAACGCAATGCAGGATTTTCGGCAGCAAAATAGTATGGAGGCGTGATTGAACTTGTACAGCTTCGAGTCCATCGTCTTATGCGCCACGAACACTTTGGTCTTTGGTCCGCAGCTGCAAATCCCTTGCCAAATCATCAGTTTTTTTTGGCAAATTTGTCCATAAAAGCAAACTTAAACTTCTTCGTGCCGTCGCCATGAAGAATTTTTGGCCAGGAAGCTGTCCGAAAGCCATTTTGACGTAGGTTTCATCGTCGATAAGCAGGCGTCCTTGATACTTCATCAAAACCTGCTGGTACAATTTCCGAGCTAGAGTTTTGACTACGAAACTTTGCTTCAACGTTCTGTTTGGTTGCTTGCTGGCTCGATAAGAACGATATCCTGCTCGCAAACGAATTCTTCGAATGGTACTGCGAGCAGCAGCAGATTTCATTATCTGATAGTCCAGGGTTTGCTCTGACGGTTCTCAACACCTTCTGGTTAAGCTTGCGGTCATATGTTCCACTACGACGCTTACCTTGAGGCATTCGATCCACGCTCTTTCGCTCCCTTAAACGTTTTTCAACGTTTTTGCGATTTTTATTGGGTACATATTGGATTATCAACGTGGGTGTGCAGATTTTTTTCTTTCCTCTCGGCTTCCATCTGGAATAACGTTTGACTCACTGCACGAGACACCGTGAAATTTATACCACGAAAAGAAGGCCCCTAGGTAAATAAACTGCTGTAAAAGAATTCTTGCAGCGGTCACTTTCCGTGTCGCTGCAACACAATGAGTGATTCCAGATTCCAACTGGACAGAACTTTATACAAATGAACTGAGACGTTATGCTATTTTAATAATGACAGCAGTGTTACCACGCTAGGTTGCCGGAACTCGTGTAGCATAGACAGAAAAAATATTGTAAAAAACTCACAAAGATAATCTTTGCTTTAAAATTTACAGTATGCATTATGGCGATGTTTCAGTCATAAAGATCACCTAAGGAGTTCCAGTCAAGTAAAATAAAAACAAAGTACCTAAGTCATGTGCGAACCTGACACAGCTGTGTAGTCTGATCTTCTAAGCGGTACGCTTTTAAACAGGCTGAACAAAGCCAGCGGAAGTGATCCACCCGCCAATCTGTTTGTCTTAGATCCTTCTTGAAGGAATCGTGTACGACGTGCAATCCACAGCTACCGATGTAGAGGACATCAAAGCCAGGGCTGACTCGCAAATCCCTGATATATCAGTTAATTCTTTCGCCTTCCATTTGACAGCCGGCTATCCATAGAGACTGAGCTATCTTTTTCAGCAATGATGGATTTGCAGAAACACACTTTTTCATTCCATCGTTGGAATGGGTAGATGACAAAATCACAACTCAAATCATCAATATGACAAAGGTTTGAGCATGATTACTGCCATATGGAAAAAAAATCCCGACTTTTTCCCGCATATTTCCCGATGATTTTTGATTCCCGCATTTCCCGATTTTCCCGAGTCTGTGGCCACCCTGCACATCGTTCTCTGTTTGTTTTTGTCTTAAAATGGGTCGATCACGCCATTGTACACCACACGAAAGAATCCTGGTTCAGAATTTGCGCAAAGTATAAGTTCATCGCAAATACTCTAGGAAGATATGAAAATTGCGTAACTAATGCCCTCAAACCGTTACAAAAGAAAAAGAACTCGTGGAAAACCAAGAAAACGTCAGCAACAACTGATAATCGCATTATATTATTGGTAAAGTCTGACCCTTTTGCGTCATCTAGACGGATTTCAGCGCAAATTGTAAATGGCATAAGTTCACGGGCAGTTCATCGGAGACTACAGGATGCTAATCTACCCGGAAGAATTGCAAGAATGGTACCATTATTAAGGAAAAAGAACCTGCAGAATCGAAAGGAATTTGTTTTGCAACATCGCGCATGGAGCCGGCCCATGCAAAGGTGCAACAAAAAATGGAGGAATATCCTTTGCAGCGATGAATCGCAGATATTTTGTTTTCTCTGATGCTCAACGAAATGTTCCTAGACATTGCAAAGAGTTCGATACGCGGTACCTACCCGGTAGAAACCGCGAAGCATGGTTGCGGTAACATCATGGTATGAGGTTGTTTTTCTTAGTATGGAGCAAATCCAATTTTTCGTATCAATTCCATCATGACCAGATTTAGGTACAGAGAGATCATGGAAGAGGTTATGCTCCCTTATGCAGAAGAGAATATGCCTCTTTTATGGCATTTACAACAAGACAACGATCCGAAACATACTTCTAGGTATGTGAAGGAATGGTTTTGTGCAAACAAAGTGTCAGTTATTTCATGGTGTTCCGTCTACGCCGAAAGTAGCATCATGCAAAACTGAAGCACCAACACGAACGACGCCAACCAACCACCTCTACTACCATCCATAAGCCTGTCCACCAATCAGCAACCAACACATCACAGCGCACTGAGCGCTCCATCAATATAAGCGGCAAGGATTAGCGTGCACAGTATCAGTTTTATCCCAAATTGTGCCCCAAGCAACTCCACCGCACAGTTCTCCATCCTTCCACGGATTCGGTGACAGTGTGGTCCCAATGGATAACATCACCATCAAACAGCTGCAGGGATTGTACCGCCAACGGACTCAAACTAAAAAGAAAGTAGTCCGGATCCAACGAACAATCATCAACGACGAGTCGCTTGGATCGGCACAACTGACCGTCCTCTCAAAGAGCCTGTCCGCTACGTATGCCGAATATAGTGGAATTCACAACAAGGTGCTGGCACTGGTGCCAGACGAAGCCATTGACGACCAGGAGGAGGAATATGCCAGCTTCGAGAACATTTTCTACACCGTGTCGAATGCCGTCGAAGAGCTGCTGTTAGAGGCAAAACATAATGCAGCACCACAGTCTGGTCCGAGTGTCACACTGACGGTGGTCATCCAACAGCAGCCATTCAGAGCACCGATTACGACATTCGATGGCAACTACTCTGGGTGGCCAAAATTCAAAGCCATCTTCCAAGACCTGATGGCACATTCGGGGGATACAGACGCCATTAAACTGTACCACCTCGATAAAGCGCTTATCGGAAATGCATCGGGTGTGCTGGATACCAACGTACTGAGGGACGGAAACTACCAACAAGCTTGGACCATCTTGGAGGATCGCTACGAAAACAAGCGCCTGCTTGTAGAAACCCACATCCGTGGTTTGTTTTCCCTTCGAGAAATGTCGTCGGAGTCCCATAAGGAACTGCGAGCTCTGCTTAGCGAAGCTATTCACCATGTTGATAGCCTGAAGTTCCTCGAACAGCAGATCACTGGAGTATCGGAGCACATGGTAGTGTACCAGATTGTCTCTGCACTCGAAAAATCAACCCGCAAATCCTGGGAAGGGACGCAGAAGAATGGAGAGCTTCCCAAATACGGTTCGACCATCGCCTTCCTGAAGTTGAGGTGCCAAATCCTCGGGAATTGTGAGACAGCGTTTCCAGCTAAACCTTCGAAACCGAAGCAAGCCATTCCACCATCGAAGATTCAGCCTCAAAAGAGCCACGCCGCATCGACCAACCCATCACAACCGACGAGCGTGTGTGAAATTTGTGGCGGTTCCCATCGCAACGTCCAGTGTTCGGTCTTGTCCAACCTCACCCCAGCCAGAGAATTGATAAGATCCGAGCTGCTGGAATTTGCTTCAACTGCCTACGCAAATGACATCGATGGCAGCAATGTCCTTCCGACAAGACGTGCCTCAAGTGTCAACGCCGACACCACACATTGCTTCACGAGGATGGAGCACCCAGCCGAGGAACCACATCGAACGTTGCGATTCCTGCAGAGACGCTAGCAAGCCCGCCATTGGATCCTTCCACGCCGAGTCAACCGACTGCGGTGCAGATATCCAACCCTTTGGACCCGCCAGTGTCCACCACCTGTTGGTCGAATTTCGTTCAATCCACGAAGACGGTGTTGCTTTTAACTGCAGTAGTGCAGGTCCTCGATAAACAAAATCAGCCACACCCGTGCCGAGTCCTTCTAGATAATGGGTCCCAAGTTAACTTCATGACGGAAGAGAACCGCCTTGGTGTCACAAAGAAACCAGCCAATGTTCCAATCGTTGGCATCAACGCCCTGCGATCCCTAGCCCGTGAAAAGGTGGTCGTCAAATTTCGTTCCCGTGTGTCCAGTTTCCACGCAAGCATCGAGTGTCTGGTTACTCCAAAAGTGACCGGTACGATTCCGACATCCCAGATCGACATATCCAACTGAACTATCGCTAAAGAGGTTACGCTAGCTGATCCCCAGTTCCACTCGCCCGATAAGGTGGATATGCTGATCGGTGGCGAGCTCTTTTTCGACATCCTGAAACCTGGTAAGTTGAGATTAGCCGAAGGCCTTCCACAGTTGCGAATACCTACTTGGGGTGGATCGTAGCTGGTGTCATCATCGACCTGCCCGTGTCGAATGCTTCGCTTCAATACTCCCACGCATCTGTTCAAAAAATCGAGGAAAGAATGCACCAGTTCTGGCAGATTGAGGAGGTACCGGACGTTCCCAAGCTGTCGGCCGAAGAAGCAGCATGCGAAGAACACTTCCTTTCCACATACCAGCGAGAAGAAACTGGACGCTTCATTGTGAAACTGTTGTTCAAGGTTAATCATTCGCAATTGGATAACTGCCGCCCCCTAGCGCTGAAGAGGTTCCTAATATTAGAAAGGCGATTGGTCCGTGATCTTGAACTGCAGGCGCAGTACGTGAACTTCATCCGAGAGTACGAGGCCCTCGGCCATTGTCACGAGATCAAAGAATCCGAAGATCCAAACCCCCAAGACGCCTACTCTTTGCCACATCACGCAGTTTTGCGTCCATCTAGCTCGAGCACGATATGTCGTGTCGTGTTCGACGCATGCGCCAAGACGTCACCATCGGAACTGTCACTGAATGATGTACTGCAAGTTGGTCCGGTAGTGTAGAACGCCGTGCATCACATTACGCTACGGTTTCGGAAATTCAAGGTTGCGTTCACAGGAGACATTTCCAAAATGTATCGCCAAATACTCGAAGCCCCTTCGGATCGCCGGTCCCTGCGAATATTTTGGAGAGAGCACCCATCGTTACCCATCCGAGTTCTGGAACTTTGTACCGTTACTTACGGCACAGAGTCGGCACCGTACCAAGCAACGCGGTGTTTGGTGCAGCTAGCAGAAGAAGATGAAAAGGACTTTCCTGTCGCCGCTTACATAGTGAAGGAAGAGACGTACATAGACGATGTACTCTCTGGTGCTGACTCGGTGGAAGCCGCCATCGATGCGCAACAACAACTGAAGCAACTCCTTGGACGTGGAGGTTTTCCCATACACAAGTGGTGCTCAAACTCGCAAGAATGCCTAGAGCACATCCCCGTAGAAGAACAAGAGAAGGTCACGTTAGAAGAGCATGGAGTGAATGAGGCCATTCGAGTGCTTGGCTTAGTTTGGGATCCATCAGCTGACGCGATGCTCATCGCCTATCGTCCAAACCCATCAACGTCCCAACGACCCACGAAAAGGATGATGTACTCGGAGGTCGCAAAGTTTTTCGACCCATTGGGATTGGTTTCACCTGTTATTGTGCTGGCGAAGCTCTTGGCGCAGAGGTTGTGGCATCTGAAGACCGGTTGGGATGATCCGGTAGACGACGATACAGCACAGCAGTGGCAAGAACTCCAAGTTTCTTTGTCGCATCTTCACGAAATCGAAATTCCAAGGCGTATGACATTCGACAACGTGGTCACATACGAGCTGCACGGCTTTTCGGATACCTCCAACAAGGCGTACGGAGCCTGCATTTATCTGCGAAGCATCTTTGTCGACGGTTCGGCGAAGCTCCGTCTCCTTACGAGCAAATCGAAGTTGGCCCCACTTAAAGAGCTCTCCATCCCACGGAAGGAGCTGTGCGCAGCTCTGCTATTAACCCGGTTGGTGCAGAAGGTATTTCCAGCCATGGATATGTCGTTCCGGAGCATTGTGCTGTGGTGCGACAGTACCATCGTGCTAGCATGGATTAAGAAACCCCTCAACCAGCTGCAGTTGTTCGTCCGAAATCGAATCGCTGTAATTCAAGAACTTACCGGTGAATATCGATGGGAGTATATCAGGTCCCAAAGTAATCCAGCCGATATCGTTTCCCGCGGCCAACTTGCTGAGTCCCTGAAGAACAACAGCCTTTGGTGGAATTGGCCTGAATTCCTCCAGAGTGTAAATTACGACGCAGATACCCCCGCCGAAGTTCCAGACGACGAGCTTCCGGAACTTAAATCCCTGGTAGCTGTACCCAATTTGAGTATGAACCTTATATCGTTTTTCCACAAATTTAGCAACTTCCGCAAGGTTCAACGAGTTGTGGGTTATGTCCTGCGATTCGTAACCAACTGCCGCAAAAGGAATCCGTCCGAACGTGAGCGAAGCCCTCATTTGACTGTCCGTGAACTACGCCGTTCAACTGAAGCCATCTTGCATGTTGCGCAGCATGTACATTTCGTCGACGAGATCAAGCGAGTTCGGGTTAACGAGCCCTGCAAGAGACTCGGAAACCTCCGACCGATTTACCACGACGGATTGCTTCGACTAGGTGGTCGGTTGGACCGATCGCAGTTACCCTTCGAGAGCCGTCATCCAATCATCCTGCCGGATAAGGATCCGGTGGTACGACTACTTATCCAACAAATGCACTTCGAGCTACTCCATGTTGGGCAAACGGGCCTGATAAATGCCATAAGACAACGGTACTGGCTACTGAACGCTCAATCCACCATCCGGTTCATCACACGTCGGTGCGTGAGATGCTTCCGGACCAATCCAACAACACCCAACCAATTGATGGGAAACCTGCCAGCATCGAGAGTAGTGCCGTCGCCCCCATTTGCCGTGACCGGTGTGGATTACGCCGGGCCTTTCTGAACAAAGCAAGGAACACGCCGACCAACTCTAGTGAAATCGTACGTGGTCGTATATGTTTGCATGGCCACCAAAGCCGTCCACTTGGAAGGCGTATCCGATTTGAGCACCGATGCCTTTATGGCATCCCTTCGACGTTTCATCGCACGCCGTGGAATGGTCCACGAACTCCATTCGGATAACGTTACCAATTCTCATGGTGCTAACCACGAGTTAAATCACCATTACCAGCAGTTTCGTAACCAGCAAACCGTTGAGACCATCGCATCGTTCTGCCACAACCATGAGATCGAGTGGCATTTCATCCCGCCAGACGCACCTGAGTTTGGTGGCTTGTGGAAGGCGGCCGTGAAGTCGGCCAAAACCCATCTGAAACGTGTCATCGGCAACACCAGTCTGACCTTCGAGGAACTCTGTACGATCCTGGCCGAAATCGAAGCCGTTCTCAACTCTCGTCCTTTGTACGCTGTTTCCAACGACCCGGCGGACCCGCTGGTGATAACTCCGGCACACTATTTGATCGGACGACCGCTTACCGCCCCAGCCTGGAGCCGAGACTATTTGAACACCCTGCTGCCTCGGAAGGAAAACCAAAAGGAAATGCCCAACATCCGTGAAGATATGATCGTGTTGCTTCACGATCGGAACCAACCACCACTAAATTGGAAATTAGGTCGTATCGTGGCCGTCTATCCTGGAGCCGACGGCCTGGTCCGAGCAGTCGACGTCATCGCGAACGGTACCACATCAACAATGTGTCCATTCTGCCCATCGAAGATAACGGTCAACCGACTGATAATTGTTGAGTTACCTCAACCGGAGGGATAATGTTCCGTCTACGCCGAAAGTAGCATCATGCAAGACTGAAGCACCAACACGAACGATGCCAACCAACCACCTCTACTACCATCCATAAGCCTGTCCACCAATCAGCAACCAACACATCACAGCGCACTGAGCGCTCCATCTATATAAGCGGGAAGGATTAGCGTGCACAGTATCAGTTTTATCCCAACCGCGCACCCGTTAGCAGCAGCAGCAGAAGCAGAAATAAAAAGAAGAGAGAAATAAAGCGTTGTTTTGGTGTAGCCTACTGTTTTCATCATTCCCGACCGTTTCCCTCTGAGGCTGGAAAACAACGTCAGTCAGCTCTTTTCATAGCTAAAGAGTTGATTGAGATTGACGCTTGCTACCTCCATACGAACCTGCCAAATACAGTCCACTCCGACTGCCAGACCGTTCCAGTGCGAACACATGGCCTGGTCAATCTTCAATATAAACCCAAAAGAAACTTTAAAGAATGAGCTCAGAAGTTAACTGGTATTATCAAGTATTTTCAAATAAAGATCAACGATGGACCACAGTTTTCAAAGAGAGTGTTTTCTGTATTTTGTATTCTTCGTGCGTGTTGTAACGATTATGATGTAGTAGGAGATGTTCGTTCATTACCATGATGCACCAAGAGTGGACAGTAATGTTTGCTAGGATGAAAGATATGTAGAGAAAGTGTTGATAACTCCGTCAGTGTACGTGCAGGTAAAAATTAAATAAAAATGAACAGAACGGTCCATCTGCTGACGCGGAGAAAAAAAGTGTAATTCAATCAATAATACTTCTACAATCAACTATATTTTTGCATAGATTTTTCGATAACCCATGTGCGTGATTGTACCACAACCCCACATTTCAAGTATATACAACGGTGTAATCGAAAAAAAATATTGTTGATATTTGACAGTTGACTTACATTGCCAGTAAGTTCAACCATGATTATAGTTGAACTAATTGAATAACAATAGTTGGTTTGAATATGGTTGGAGTCATTCCAATTATTATTCAGAATAAGATTTTTGGTTTCTATGTTAGTTGAAGAAGATCTGATTTATTCAAATAAAAGATACATTGTTGAAAAAAAAATTAGTGAACATTTGAAAACGGTCCGTAATCGGATGTTCGGCGAAGCTTCCGTTTGATGTTGGAACAGGAGCGTTTGGAGAACTGTTTGCAATTCGTGGCTCTCCAGTTATTTTTGTACACCAAGGAACTCAAAACCCCGAAGAAATCTTCGATTGGGCGACACTGAGGCAGATTTGTCGGGTTGTGGTTTTTGGGTACAAATGGGATCGAATGGGTATTCAGGAACGATTGTGTTTTTATGGCGTAATGCGATGACGCTTTATCCGGCCAAAACACGTATTGTCCATCAGCATGATGTTTTTGTAGAAACGGGATCAAAATTTTCTTCAAACATTCGTTCTGGTACACATCTTGATTGATTGCCAAACCAGAGGGCTTGAATCATGGCTTAGAAATGCCTTTCTCGGAAATGGCAATGTAGAGCATCACTTTCTGTTCAAACTTATGTTTAAACTTATATTTTATGTTCGGAGGTGTAGTAGAACTATGAATAGTATCGATCGTTTCCGGGAATCTGCGTCTTCGAAAGAGGGAGGTAGCTTTCGTCGTCCAAAACAAAACTTTTTCCGGAATAATTTTTAATCAACCAACGGCATTGGGATTTCAGCGTTGAAATCTGTGCATCAGTATATTCCGGGGCTCGTGTCTTCTTTCGGCACTTTATTCCGACTCTTTTCAATGTTTTGCAGATGTACTGGTGAGAACAGTTGAACTTTTTTGCGGCATCCCGTTGGCTCAGTGAATCCTTGTTGCTGAAGGCACGAGAAAGAGAACGAAGTCCTTTTGCGTCCATAATTTTGGCTGGTCTTCCACTACCTTGCTTGCGAGCAGTTGTTGGGGATCTTAGGATATGGTAAACAGTCGAAGTCGCAACATTTTCGCTTTTAAAATGTTGTACCGTATACGTTTTGCCGAGATTTCTGTGCAGTTCGTAGAACTGTACAACGCGCTCGCGAAATACTTCTTGTTTCGACGGCATTTTGAGCAAAACTGAGCAAGCATAAACAAAACAGAAAATACTAGCAGAAAGAGGAGAGAAAGAGCTAACGCATACACACTCTTATTTCTCTCTGAGCTCGTTTGTTGTTGAGCATAGAGGCCTCGAAAAAATTCCAAAATTTTAATTGCCATCCGTTATTCCTAAGTAGTTGAGTGCTGAAACATTGTAGCCATTTGCTGAAAACAAAATCTTGGTACAATGGTCACTCAGTAGCAAAAAAAAGCCGAGCGAAATTTCCACATTTTTTCCTTGTTGTCAAAATCCCATGGTGTTTAGTGTCAAACTTCACAAGTTGTTTGGTGTCAAATTTTAACTATGGTGAAATTTTTAATATGCTACCTAGTTTTTTCACAGATATACGGATTCTTGAAATTGGATTTTTGAAATGTCCAAAAACGACTTTTTTCACATATGTTATGAAAACTTAAATTTTTTAAATAATTATTTATTTGTACAGGCTCAATCGAATCAACTTTAAGGAGCCAAATTATCATATTTGAATACATCAGGTATCTTAGAATTAAAGTTTAGGGGATAGCAGGGCTGGTAGCGACCAACGATGTTAAAAATAGTTATTTTAGTGACTACGTTGATAAAAAAGTGACTAAATAGTGATTTCAATTTGTAAAAGCAAGGACCAAAAAGTTACCAAATTTTTCAAAAGGTTACTAAAAGTGACTATGAAAAATGGATTTGAAAGAAATAATTAATTTATGTTTGGTGGTTCATCAGCATCCTTGATCCGTTGAGCAACCACACTCATGCTGAGTACGAATAGCGAGCTCGTTCTCTCAATAGTCTCATATAACTTCAAACAAATTTATCCAATGGCTAAGTCAGATCTTTTCGGTGTAATAAAATGATTATATTCAAATCAAATCGTTCGATTGAGGCGAAGGATTTCATAAATACTTAATAATCTTAATAATATCCCAAATTGTATCTTCCTCAAAATGGCATGATCGTTTGGTTTCGATAGTTGAATGCACCAGACCATACATATATAGGAACTATACACTGATAGGCAAAATAAAGTGCCCACCTCATCGTTTTTTCAATTTCTCTCATTTACTTGGTTCAAATTAAAGTAAACACACTGTATTTTTTTATTATCTTATTTTTTATATTCTTTTTAAGTTTCACTTATGGAATACTGCAAAAAAAGGAGTTTTACTTAAAGAAAATAAAATCAATTTGTATTGAAAAAAAAAAACAGTGACAAAATACAGTGCCCACTTCATGGCTACAGAAAACATAAATTAAAGTAAAATAAAAGCATTTCAATAATTAATGTGTCCTCCTTTGGCCTTCAGGACCTCCTGTAGGCGCTTCGACATGCCCTCTTTAGGTGCTGTGGATCTAGCTCTTCCCAGGCGCGCTCCAGGGCTTCAAAATAGTTATTTTTATTGGTAACACCAGTTTTGTCAACCCTGGCATCGAGAATCGCCCACAAATTCTCGATGGGATTGAGGTCCGGGCTTTGTGGAGGCCATTCCAGCGGTTTGATCCGACAAGACCGGAAGAAAGACTTAGTCTTCTTGGCAGTATGCTTCGGGTCGTTGTCCTTCTGGAATACGAACTTCTCTTCAAGCCCGTCTGGATCAGCGAAACCTCCAGATTTTCTCGCAGGATGTTGATGTAAGAATCTACCGTCATTATCTCGTCGATTTTCACAATGCTTCCCACTCCACCCTACGAAAAACACCCCCAGACCATCACATTTCCTCCTCCCTGCTTCATCGTGCCTTGGATGTGGCGCTCTTGAAGCTCCTCTCCCGATCGGCACCAAACACGAACCCGCCGCTTTCGGTTAAACAGTTCGAATTTTGATTCGTCCGTCCAGAGAACCGTTTTCCAGAACTCTAGGGGCGTATCAGCATGCTCCTTAGCAAACTTAAGCCGTTTGGCTTTGTTTGCCTTGCTGATAAATGGGCGCTTCCGGGCAAGTTTTCTATTCAACCCCTGTGCTACGAGACGGCGACGAACAGTTCGACCGGAAACTGATAACTGAAGGGTTTCTTGGATCTCGCAGACAGTTACCTTCGGGTTCTTCTTGACTTCGCACATGATCTTGGTGTCCGTTCTCGCATCCGTTTTCCGCTGCCTGCCTCTGCCAGGGCGATCCACCACTGATCCAAACGTTTTAAGCTTCAGAAGAATTTTGACAACCTTACTGCCTTACTGATACCGTACTTTTGCACATCATGAACGACCAATTTTCGTATACACAAGAAAATTCCTTTTGAAAGCACTGCGTTCTACATTTTTTTCAATTGAATCAAATGCGATCACGTATACAAATGCACCAGGTTGAGCCGTTTGCTTCAAAACATGTCAAAATATCAAAACATAAACAATCGAGGGGTCTTCCAATGGAAACCTATCGAAAACATATAGATTTTTGAAGTGGGCACTGTATTTTGTCACTGTTTTTTTTTTCAACACAAATTGTTTTTTTTTTCTGTAAGTAAAACTCTTTTTTTTTTAGTATTCCATAAGTGAAACTTAAAAAGAATATAAAAAATAAAATAAGAAAAAAAACTACACTGTGTTTACTATAATTTGAACCAAGTAAATGAGAGAAATTGAAAAAAACGAAGAGGTGGGCACTTTATTTTGCCTATCAGTGTAGTTTTTGTCTATCAATTTAATTTATTCAATTTGTTTTTAACATAACCGGAAGATATACGGAGGTGGAAGAAGATGTACAATTTCCCGCACTTTTGAATCACTTCGTTCGGAGGGTTTCGTAAAACCTACAAAGCTCAAAAACGGTTACAACATTTTTCGTAAAAGATGCATCTGCTTGCCAAATTTTAGACAATATGACCGCTTAAAACTTTCCATGACGAAGTGATGCTTGGGGTGCCGAAGTAGCGATCAACCCTACTTTTATCTTGTATTTAACTAATCTTGTTGTAATTGTTGAGCTCACTTGGTTTTAGGATGCCTCAGTGTCGAAGTGAACAAAAATTTATCTTAAGAAAAATCAATTTGTACTAAAAAATTTGAAGCATACAAGCATACCAAAATGCTACGGCCGGTGCCAGAATCATTTACATAAAAAAGGGATGCACAAATGCATTGCTAATGGTAGTAATTAAACTGCCATCTATTGTTAAATCGAAAAAGTGTCAATCTACTGTCACGGAAGCCAGAAAATGTGTCTCTAAGTTCTAACTCTACCAACAAACAAAAATGAATGATACATTAATTGTTATGTTATATATTCTCCGTGCGAGGAGTAACGATTATGATGTAGAAGGAGATGTTCGCTCATCACCATGAGGCACCAAGAGTGAACAACAATGTTTTTGGCTAGAATGAAAGATATGAAGAGAAAGTTTTGATAGTTCCGCTAGTGTGCGGATTTTTGCCTGTTGAAGTGGCGGATTTAGTCCGTGCTTCAACCTACCCCGCAGTGGGATGTTAGGCAAAAATGTCGTTGGTTCGAGTACCACTGTACACATGCCCTTTTCGCTCAATTTCCCAATATAACATCTGCTACATTTCCAAGCCTGCCGCACACTAGCGGAACTATCAAAACTTTCTCTTCATATCTTTCATTCTAGCCAAAAACATTGTTGTTCACTCTTGGTGCCTCATGGTGATGAGCGAACATCTCCTTCTACAAAAATGAATCACTTTTCAATCGTTTAATCTTAACATTTTATAGCACGTATGCCTATCAGTCTTAACAAGATTTTTTAGTTATTGTATTCTTTTTGCTCGTTCGCTACACTCTACTTTTTTTTCTGTAATTTTGGATCGGGTTTGTTCTATTAATTAGTCGTTTCCAAAAATATCTACCGCAGTTTCCTTCGATACTCTAATACGGAAGGTTTGAAGGTGCATCACCTTGATTTTTGATTTTGAAGGGGAGCAGTATCGAACAGCTGTTTGAAGTTCCTTCTTCCCGGCTGAGTTGGTGGTCTCATCGTAGCATAAAGTAAAGATAGAATCTCTTGCTTCTTTGAGCCACAGTTACCGAAAAAGTGGCATATCACAAGAAATTCGGCAAAGGAGGAACTATGGAGCAAAATTGACGTCCGGGTTCGAAAGAAAGTGCACAACCGGTTAATTTTCTCACGAGACGCCACTGCGTACAGCTAAAATATCTCGAACTGGTACATTGGGTTGTTTACCTCGAGCCCGAAGGGAATCATAAAACTCAGATCTGACTACACGATGCTCAACACATGACCAAATAATGTGATCTGCGTCCTGGTAATTTTGTCCACATTCACAGAGATTGCTGTCGCTCAGTCCAACACGGTATATATGAGCGTTCAAAGAATAATGACATGAGGCGAGACATCACACGAATGAAGTCTCGACCCACATTCATAACCCCACACCAAGATTTCTTCGACACCTTGGGATGATAGAATTTGCTATCGCTCCAAATCTCCTTTACACTATTTAAATTGCCAGCTGACTAGTGCCTATTGACGAAAAATAGGAAAAAAAGCATTAGAGGCGATTTGTCGATCATAAATATCGTCTTCCATAGCGCCCAACTTTGCAATCGAGTCCGCTTTCTCATTGCCCAGAATTGAACAATGAGATGGGACCCATAAAGATGTGATGATGAAATAACGCGAAGATGAAGCACTTAGAAGCTCCTATATTTTCATGAGAAAATACGAGGAGCGCTTTACCGGCCTCAAGGAGCGAATAGCCTTTATAGAACTGAGACTATCCTTGAAATGAAATATCGATACGCTGTTAGTGAGGCAACAATTTCTAGCGTAAAGTGTATTGCCGCTAAATCAGCGACATATACGGAACAAGGTGCTTGAAGTTTTCGATTGGCGCTATACATTTCATTAAATACACTATGGTTTTTTTTACACCGTGTAAAAAAACCGCGTTAATCCGGAATCCGTGTAAAAAAACCGTGCTTATTCCGAAAAACCGTGCAAAAAAACCGCGTTAATTCCGAAATCCGTGTAAAAAAAACCGTGTTAATTCCGAAGTCCATGTAAAAAAAACTTTGGTAACATGCTAAGTCCTTTGCAATGAAAAACACTTAAAAGATTTTCTGAATATTGGAATGGATAGTAAAACAAGTTACAAGAGTCAAGCGAGGGCCCCAGGGCCAGAACACAAAATAGGACCGGAGTGAATGTGTGTGGAGATAAGTGGGGATAATACAAGTACATTCATAATGGCATATCTCGAGACCCTTAACATCTGCAAAGGTGCGGTCTTGTTGTTAAGGACGAAATAACCCGTTAGATTTATGTTGTAGGTTTCTCAATCAAGTGTGTGACTCTTTTGATTTAAACATTAGTAAATTAGTATATAAGAATAGAATTAAAACATGTTTGTGACCAGTCTGTGCGATGTCCTTGTCGAATATGTTGTGTTTAAATAAATAAAATAAATAAGTAAGCAGAAACACTTCCAGGAGTATGATCCAATAAAACGAATAACAAAATACGCAATTCATTGACGCCAGCAAATGTTTCGTCTGAGCAAGAGATAGCTCTAATCGAGTCGTTTGTGGCAAACGGACTTTTTCAAATAAATGATTTGACGAATGTGAATGGAAGGCTTCTCGATTTAGCATTCCTCAATAACAGCAATTCCGCTGAGTTATTGGAGCCACCGTTACCCCTACTACGAGTCGACCAACACCACAGACCGTTCGTATTGAAATTTGAAGTCATTTATGGGAGGCACGTTTCGAATGCTGTGGACCCTTTTGATTTCGATTTTAGCCAGTGCAATTTTGGTTCTATCAATGCACTTATTCATGATGTGTGCTGGGACGAATTTCTTCATAGTTGCAGTATTGATGAAGCAGTGTCGTGTTTCTATGCCGTATTGTATAGGATTCTTCGAGATGTTGTCCCGTTGAAACGTAAACGTCTCACACAAGGCAGGAAGCAACCCTGGTGGAATAATGAGCTGCAGCATCTTCGCAACCGTTTACGTAAGGCTAGAAAGCGTTATTTTCGTTCGAGAGATGAAGAGCACAAAGCTGAGCTGCGTGACATAGAGAGCAAATACAACTCTTTGCATGAGCAATGCTTTCGCTGCTATATTCATCGAACGGAGGAAAATATTAAACAGGATCCTAAATCGTTTTGGGCGTACGTCAAAAATCGAAAACAGATGAATGGAATTCCTCAACGGATGCAGTACAAGGAGTCTACAGCTGAAGCCCCAATTGATGCCACACACTTGTTTTCGTCTTTCTTTCGAAGTGTGTTAAGTGAAAACCAACCACCTTCGTCTGAAATGTACTTAAAAAGTCTGCCGCGGTACGACCTGAACCTTGCACCTTTCAATTTTTCTCCGAGGGATGTTTTCGATAAGTTCCAATCGATAGATGCTTCAAAAGGTGCCGGACCGGATCGCCTTCAACCACTTTTTGTCAAGAAATGCGCCGAGTCGCTTGCAGTACCCGCAAGTATAATTTTTAATCGATCCATGGTGGAAGGAACATTCCCGAGTTTATGGAAGAAAGCTGCAATTACTCCCATTCACAAAGCGGGAAGCATTCATGACGTAGAGAACTATCGTGCTATCGCAATTCTGAACTGTGTACCAAAGGTATTTGAGAGTCTCATTCACGATTCTCTCTATCCAAAGGTGCAACACGACATCTCCGAACACCATCATGGATTTGTAAGGAAACGTTCGACAACGACTAACCTGATGGCTTACTTTTTGTCGCTAAACACCGCACTCGAGAAGCGTCAGCAGGTTGATGCCATTTACATTGATTTTGCCAAAGCGTTCGACAGGGTGCCGCATTTTCTGGCAGTTGCAAAATTAGAAAAAATGGGATTCCCGGAGTGGTTGACACGGTGGGTACTTTCCTATCTCACTGAGCGTAGTGCATTTGTACGCATTAATGGAGTGACTTCGGACTCTTTCATAGTCACATCAGGCGAACCCCAAGGAAGTCATTTGGGTCCGTAAATATTTGTTCTATTCGCCAACGATATATGCAGTACTGTTAAGTCCCCAAAGTTTATGTTTGCTGACGACCTGAAATTCTTTCGAGTAATAACCTCATTGGTTGATTGCTGTGCCATCCAAGCGGATATCGACCTACTGTTAAATTGGTGCTCACTCAACGGAATGGATGTAAATGTACGGAAATGCAATGTCATCTCATTCTGCCGGAAAAGAAACACTATCGTTTTTGACTACAAAATGTCTACAGCCAGCATCCGTAGGGTTGATACTGTCAAAGATTTGGGCATTCTGCTAGACACTAAGTTAAATTTCAGTCAACATGTAGCTGCAACAACTGGTAAGGCATATGCGGTGCTTGGCTATATAAAACGTAACACGCAGTTGTTTGAGGACGTATATTGTTTGAAATCGCTCTACTGTTCACTTGTACGCAGTGTATTAGAATATGGTGTACTTGTGTGGGCACCTTACCATGCTGTCCAGAGCAGTCGGATCGAGCGTATCCAACGGAACTTTTTGCGATACGCGCTGTGAATGCTACCATGGAATGATTCTGTCCGTCTGCCACCTTACGAACAACGATGCGCCCTAATAAGATTGCCTTCTTTGACTAACAGGAGAGTGTTACTGCAACGGCTTTTCGTGTTCGATGTTCAAAACAAAGTAGACTGTCCTGTGCTGCTGAGTAAAATTCAAATCACCGTTCCTCCTAGATCAACTCGGCGTACAGATTTTCTTCAACTTCCATTGCACCGCACCGTTTACGGACAAAATAACCCATTTGAAACAGTAGTATTGATCGTCAATCAGTGTGGACGCATTTTTAATTCGCTCCTGACCACGCGGCTTTGGTTTGTTTGTTAAAACATTTTTTTATTTTGCATACGTTTCGTGTTTGCTCGCGTGTGGTTTTTAGCAAATACGTTCAGTTAAAATGACCTGTGAAGTTTGCTCTTTGGACTCTTCCACCGATTCCGTTTTGTGGTCATGTGTTGGATGTTCCCGAAAATTTCACGCCGCTTGCGTAGGTGTAGTCGTGCAAAAAGCTCGCTTCGGAAGAAGGAGAAAAAAGTGGACACTTCGTCTTATGTACTCCCGTGCTGCAGCTCGTGTCAAATTCTAATCACGGCAAATTTTGAATTTAAAGCCACGGAGATCAGCACGGATTGCAAACCGAAACGTGAAGCGCGATGGGAACCTGACCCTACCGATGCCAGCAAAAACTCTTAGCGATCCTCAAGCCTATGATGGGTGGTCCGCTCGTATGGCTACCTACTGCCCGGAGCGGGAACTTCTACATGCAACCAAATTTCTTCGATGGCTCCCTCACCCCTGCCGGCAGCGGGGTCTACTCGTGTCGCTGGAGTTCCGTTGGGGTCCGCACTTGTGGATATGAACTCTTCAAATCCTGGATACGGTCAGCATCACTCGTCTTCGATTCCTTCACTCACCGGAAGTTACGTACACAGGCCTTTTCCCCCACAAGAAACGCCCTCGTTGACAAAGACAACCGGAAACACCAGTCAACTTACAACAAGTAGAAATCAGTGCCGGAGAACCGGACCGAGTACCACGAAGAAAACGAACCTCGCCCTGCAGTGGAACGTCAATGGCTTATTTAATAACCTTGGCGACCTTGAAGCGCTTGTCCGTGACAACAACCCATCCGTTATTGTACTACAGGAAGTCAATAGGGTGAGCCCTACGCGGATAAATTCCATCCTAGGCGGCAAATACTTATGGTATACAAAGCGCGGCCAGGTGCTACAACACTCGGTTGCAATCGGCGTTTCATCATCCGTACCACACTCCCAGGTTCCCGTTTCATCTGATCTTCCAATAGTCGCGGTTAGAGTGCTGCTATCGATACCAATCACAATCGCCAACGTGTATTTACCTTGCGGTAGGATCAACATGCTAAAACCGAAATTAATAGATGCTTTACAACCTTTGAAAGAACCGAGGGTAGTCCTCGGCGACTTCAACGCTCACCACCCCAATTGGGGCCTACAGGCGGTGGACGTCAGGGGCAATATCTTGGCAGAATTATTTGAAGAGATGGATTTATCGGTACTAAATGATGGTTCAGGTACTTTTACACGAGGAAGAAGTGAAACGGCGATCGATATCTCGGTCGCAAGTCTTGGCATCCTTTCGAAACTGTCCTGGTTTAAACACAACGATATCCACGGCAGCGACCATTACCCCATAGCGATCACTTACGAAGCCGCCCCTCCGGCGATCACTCGTAGACCCAGATGGAAGTACTCCGAAGCCGACTGGACAACGTTCTCCCTACTCGCGGACCTGCAGATCGCTAATAAAAACCCAACCGATGTGGTAACCCTCAGCGACATCATCCGCCAGGCAGCAGAAGAAACAATCCCAAAGTCAAAACCAATACCTGGTCGTAGGGCTCTACACTGGTGGTCGGACGAAGTAAAAGCTGCGGTCAAGCGTCGCAGAAAACTCCTCCGAGCAGCAAAAAAAACTCCCGGCAGACCATGTTGACAAGCAAACAGCTCTTGAGGCCTACCGAAAACAAAACCACTGCTGTCGTCAGCTGATCCGCAAAGCCAAGACGGACAGCTGGACGGATTTTCTCGAATCAATCAACGCTGAACAAACCGCCGCTGACCTGTGGGGAAAAGTCAACTCCCTAAACGGAAAGAAGAAGACATCACATCCCATTATTCGCTTTAACGGTACTCTACATAACTATCCAACGATGACAGCTAACATTCTCGGTGAATATTTCGCTGAATTATCCTCAATCGACGATTACTCATTGGCTTTCCTTCGGCGGAACGACGTAAGTTTGAAGTCCATCAGCACTTTTGAAATACCACCAGACCATTTCGATAATTCCTACAACCGGCCCTTCAATATTCATGAACTTAACATCGGGACCGGATGACATCGGTTACGCTATGTTAAAGAACCTCTCGCACGTGGGACGTACAGCACTCCTCGACACCTTCAATTGGATATGGATGAACAAGGATTTTCCGAAACAGTGGCAGCATAGCCTGATTGTCCCCATTCCAAAGGTTGGTCAATCCAATAACAAGCCGTCAGGATACCGCCCGATATCACTAACGTCATGCATTTCCAAAACCATGTAACGCATG